>SZWC01041154.1:0-11339 GCA_023375785.1 Penium margaritaceum
GGTGGGAAAGGCGGGTTTGCGGCGTGAAAGGGCCGGCGGCGGTGGGGCGAACGGCTCAGGCCATTTTGTCCTGCGGTCACGCCCGCTGGGTGGCTGCTGCGTGGCGGGGAGGGGCTGGGAAAGGCGTGTTTGCGGTGTGAAAGGGCCGGCGGCGGTGGGGCGAACGGCTCAGGCCGTTTTGTCCTGCGGTCACGCCTGCTGGGCGGCTGCTGCGTGGCGGGGAGAGGGTGCGAAAGGCGGGTTTGCGGCATGAAAGGGCCGGCGGCCACGGCCTAACGTTTCGGGACTAGGGCCGGTGTCACACCGGCCCGTAGCAACTCCGACCCACGGCTCGGTTTCCTACGCTCGTCAAGGCGATGAACCGACGCCCGGTTATTGATTCTACGGTTTCATCCTGGACCCGCTCGATTTATCGACTTTTTATGATTCTGTTTGATTACCCGCCTTCAAGGTCACCAGTTCGAATCAGCGGCAAATTCGGTCTGGCTGATTGGCAGTCATGCGGTTTGCTTTCCGAAAAATCAGCGGTTGACGTCCTGATTTCACGGGACGGCGTCCAACACCGACGGCGAGCCGGATCGACAGGCTCCGCGATCGTCGGACCGACGCCTCTCGCGTACGGTTGCCCCTTCCTTTAGTCGTTTTTCCGATGCAGGTGCTTGGATAAAGAGTCGGTTGCGATAAGCACTCGTCACCCGTCGATGGCATTCGCTTTCAGCTGAAACGCGATTTCACCTACCAATTTCATATAACGTCTTGATTATGGGCATTCGTTGTGATTCTGCGTTTTGATTCACGGAATTATTCTCCAACATCTGTAGAGACCTGCGTTTTGAGGTGTCGATGATCAGTTAATCGGCGGTTAATCACACAAGAATCACCGCGTAATGCAGCCGGGGAGTGGCGGATTCGCGCAAGACAGCGAGCGCTCGCAGAACTCTCGCAACAACTCGCAACTTCGCTTCCCGCCAATGGATGCCTGAATCACTACCAGTAACAGGGCGTCGGTTCAAGCCCCAATGCAGCGTATCGGAGGCTGTAGTTGGCCACCTGCGGTCACATCCGGCCCAGAAGCAACTCTCCCCAGTGGGACTGTTGTGTCATGCGGTGTTCCACAACTTCTTTTTTCGTATTTTGTAGTGAGCGCCAATGACGTGGTGTAACAAACCTGGCATAACCTATGCCACCTTGTTACGAAACCTAGACCGGCAGCCTTATTCTTAAAAGGCCTACCGCATCCCATGTTAAGAAGTCAGGGATATTCCCCGTTCGGTCCTCTGGACGGTGAGGAGGACTCCTCGCCGACCAGCCTCGCAAAAAGGAAAGCTTTGGAGAAGCTTCCTCCTCGCGAGAGGGCGACCGCATAGTGCCTCGCACTATCCGGCCGTCACTGGAGGCCTCGCGACCTCCAGCGACGGAACGCGAGCCCATTGCGAGTATTTGCGATGGGCTACGTGGGGCACGCGCTGTCACATTGGGCATGAAACAATGTGACATCATGAGGGGTCCCCACCCATCAAAAGCCCCTCACGAGGCCCCTCGCCATGACGAGGGGGATCGCGAGGGGCCACCTGCGTGCGTTATGACAGGACCACCCCGCCGAGTGCCACCTCCACTCGGTGGCGTGGCGAACAAGTTTTTATAAACGTGTTGGCTACGCCATTGGACGAGGGGCACCGAGTGGTGGCAAAATACCCTCGCACGTGCAAAGATGTTTTGCCACCACCTCCCCATCCCTCATCACGCCGGAAACTTAGGATTTGCACGTGGACAACATAATATTATTTAAACGGGTTGACTCGACGAGAGAAATGTATCTAGTCGTACCGCGTCAACCCGCCGACAAAGTAGACGGATAAAATAATATCCTCCATCCCCTTTCTCGGGTTGCCCTATGACGGGAATGGTCTTCGCGCCCCGACCTTGGTCGGGACATACTTGTGAGAGGAGTCATTCGTGAGAGACATCACTTCACGGCGAAGTTAATCTCCACGACCAACCTGCGCGATTGCCATGAGCAATCGGGTCCCGAGGGCCCAGTCACCCAAAGAAGCTTGCACCCCGTTTGACCCGCCGTGTTACATTGGTATCCATGAGCTAGGCGTCACCCTTGGTGACTTGGTCGCTGGACGACCTGCTGAGTTGCCGCTAGGAAGTTGCAGCCACCACTCCACTCCTCTTCACCCAAGTCCGGCGGAGCAGATTGATTGGTCGACGGCTCCACCTTCCTGAGAACGGCGCAAAAGTAGCAGACTAGGCCGTTTTTGGCGACATGGTCCGCAGCTGCGTTTGCTTCCGCCCACCTTGCTGTCGCGTTGCAGAACCGTCGCAGTAGGCCAGTTTCTTCAGAAACATATCCGGACTTTGAAGAGGCGCCGCAAGCAGCAGACTTCTCTAAACGCTGCATGCAGCGTACCATTGGAAAGCGCAAGAGACGAACTTTCCAGCATGCTATCATTTGTGAACTTTTGACATCTGTGCTGCCTGCTACGGCCCAGGGACCAAAACCTCAAAAAACAGGTCGTTTCTTCCCCTTTCAGTCAACAAAAAAATTTTCTTCATCCAAATTGCAGGGGAAACGCTGCCAAAAAATTCCAAACTTTTTGGCCATGATTTCATGCTTTCCTCTTACTTTGAATCCCATTTCATGATTGGAAGGTGAAAAAGAGGGGTATTTTGGCACCTTCTCTTTACAACGTGCGTGGAAATACTGGGAAACTATTTTATCCCGCTTTCCATAGCCAAGAGTGCTTGAAATACTTGGGAGAGTTTGCTGGTGCATCTACACTCTACCTACCACCACACTCTCGCTTAACTCTTGTCCCCCCCTCCCTTCCCTTTCCTCCCTTCACCCCTCCTCACCAGTCATGGTGGGAGGTGGTCTCCCCATGTCCGTGGGAGGAGGAGGCCCTCCAAAAACCCCAGCGAAGGACAGTGGCCTAAGCACATCCGAGAATCGTGCTCCGCGCACAATGTCGCTGACAAAGAGCGCTTGTGGGACGGGCACCGGTCACGTCGCCTGCCGCTTTCGCGAAGATGCCGCCCGGTGGGAGCCCTGCCGCTAAGGACATCGTGAAGGGACATGAGGAAGCCAAGGAGGCGACGTCAACTCCACGTATTGGCGATAAGGCCGAGGGCCTTGCCAATGCCGCCGACGTAGCAGACGTGGTGGACGAAGAACCTACTGTCGCCGAGGGCGAAGACAATGACGTTGGAGCAGAGGATGACTGGCTCTCCTTGGAGGCCCAAGATGAAGAGGACAATGATCCTCTCAAGGGTATTGATGCTGCCACCTTGGCGGTGATCAACCACCAAAGTGAGAGCTCATCGTTACTAGAAAACAGAGGAGGGGTTTGCAGCAGAACGGCCCCCACGTGCCCGACAGTCTGAGCGAGCGAGCACCCGCAGACCCGATAGGGTGACCGGGGTACCCTCGCCAGGGGGGGAGGAGAGGAGAGGTCTCCTCTCCTCCTTGCCAAGGGGGAGGTGATGGGAAGGTCTCCCCCCCTCCCCCCCGTCGTCCATAGTAGCCAAGGAGAGGAGAGGGAAAGACTCTCTCCCTCCCCCCCTTCAATGCGGCACCGAAGGCACCAACGTGGAGAGAGGACGGGAGTCTCTGACCCCCCCCTCCCACAGTGCCGACGAAGCCGAAGGGGAGGAGAGGGGTGAGATTCCCTCTCCCCCTCAGCCCATGGCGCTGACGGCGACAAAGGGGAGGAGAGGAACAAACGCCCTCTCCCGCCCCCCCCTCCCATGGCGCCGACAGTGCCGAAGGGGAGGAGAGGGACGGGAGTTTGTCTCTCCCCCCCTTTCCATAGTGTCGACAGTGCCGCAGGGGAGGAGAAGGACAAACGTTCCTCTCCCCCTCCCTCCCATGGCACCGACTGCGCCGAAGGGGAGGTGAGGGACGGACTCCCTCTCCCCCCTCCCCCCATGGCACAGACATTGCTGAAGGGGAGGAGAGGGACGGGAGTTCCTCCCTCCCCCCACTTTCATGGCGCCGTCTGCACCAAGGGGGACAGGTGAGGGAAGAGTCTTCCACCCCCTCTCTTCCCCCCCTCCCCCCCTCCCCCCGTCCATGACGTGGAGAGTGCCAACGGGACGTTGAGGGGAGCGTCTCCTCCCCTCCCCCACCCCCTCCCTCACCCATGGCATGGACGGCGCCAAGGGGTAGCTGAGGGGAGAGTTCCCTTACTCCCCTCCCTTCCCGTGGTGTTGTCTACACCACAGAGTCGTGGAGGGGAGCACCTCCCACCACCCGATTGGCAGGCACGAGAGGGAGAGGAGAGGAGGAAGCTTCCCCCCTCCTCCCACGTCTGGCGGAGGAGATTACTCACCAGATGAAAAAAAATAGCAAGAATCTAGTTTGAACGTCTTGGACGTGCGCAAGTAGCGCAAACGTTTGAGGTCGGCTCGAAAGTCGAAAGGTTTCAGTTTGATTCCCGCGTAGGTGTTTTCTGTGTTTTCTTTTCCCCCAGGCCTTGCCCACGAAAATTTGAGATAACATCCTCCTCTAAACCCGGTTTTGACCGCCGTAAGAAGCGGCATGGAACTCAGTCCGAGCTCTACACCATTTTGAGAAGTTTTTGGTTGTCTCTCTAAAATATTTTCCTGTTCATGGAAAAGGGAGAAACCAACAGTTTTCCCAACATACCACCGGGAAGCGCCTGGAAAAATCCAAGCATCAAGAAAAAAAGAGGGCACTTGACGTGCCATCATGATGTTCATTTTTTATGAAACCTCAAGTGGAGGAATTAAAGGTCATCCGTTGTGAAAAACGTTTGGAACGGTGACAACTCTTGTGGTCGAACCTGAGTGTGTGGTCAACTTGACCATGGGTTTCAACGCAAAGATCTAAAAGCTCTGGTTGAGCTCTTCCACAAATCACCAAAATGAGGAAAAACGACAGTTTTCCGTGTCACGAACGGTACTCACTTGGAAACGCTCCAAGATGCAGAATTTGGCACCGACAGTGCTGAACGTCTTATGGATTAACCTCAAAATTTGGGGTAGTTCATAAAAAAAACAAAAGAAAACAGCCTGAGGGGATGACCGTTAAAAGCCACGAAATGGCTCAATCTGGGTGGTACATGCGCTAAACAATTTTTTTATGCAAAAGGGCCATTAGTTCGTACACCGGGTTACAAACCCACAACAGTGACGCACATCGAGACGAATTCTTCATTGAAGTAAATAAAAGCACTGAACGTGTTGTGAACACTCACATACTTACTACATTAATACAAAACGTTCTGCACAAAACGAGTGTCGATTGCATGGCTACACGGGCATCGACTACATCAACGATGTAAGTTCCGATTGTACTGCGGGTAACAGCACATGTGCTAGTTGCATAATTTTTGTCAGTTGCATAATTTTTGTCAGTGTTGAACATTAGAACAGTCCTAGTTGCACGTCAATCACGGGTGCCGAATGTATTCGTGATGCTAGTGCCGATTCCACTACTAGTGGTCTACAGAGGTATGACCAAAATAAAGTCTGGTTGTGAATCCATGTGGGTGCCGATTGCACCAAGGATACATAGCAAGGCATTTGTGCTTGGATTAAAAAAAAGGAGAGTGTGAGTGCCAATCGCACTCAACTCACATGAGATGGTGAAAATCTCAACACAAGGGTCAAGCGTCCAAAATTGACAAGTGCCGGTTGCACTAGGAGCATGACCAACATGGGAGATGCAGCTGTAGCATTCACAAAAGTGTCAAATACACCCTTACCATGAGAGTTGAATGCATGTCCGACGAGTGCGTTGGTGAAATCAGTTACACGAGTGCCGAATGTACCGTTGTCATAAACACCGATCGCACGATTGTTAAAAGCTGTTAGTTGTACTTTTGTCATGGGTGCCAAATGCACCACTGATAAGAGTGCCGAACGCACAATGACCATGAGTTTGGATTGGACTAGCTATTCTAGTGTTGATGGCACAACACATGTTACAAGATGCCACACACACACACATCGCTGACCGCACCCCGTTTTAATCAGCTAACAAGAAGTGGCCAACTCGTTGCCTCGTCAGACTAGCTTGCGATAGACCACCAAACCAAAGCACGTAGAGTGGTTCTATGTACAGGTGCATCGAGCACATCATTTGAAGCACCAGAAATATGTCGTCTGACGTTTACCAGGCATCTCAACGATGTCGAGGAAGGTCATACTGTCGAATTCTTTAGATAGAGAATTGATAGGCATGTCTGAAAACAATCACGGACGGCTGTGGTGATCAGATGTATGCCCGAACAGCGTAACAAAAACACAGCAGTCTCGGTCATCATCGACAACAACAATCGTTGGAAGTTAAAAAGAAAACCTCGTCTTGCCGATAGCAGTATGGGAAGATTCTTCAGAAAGAGGTACGAAAAAGTTATAACAGATCAATCACATGTGTGTCAAGGACGATGTCCTCAAATTTGGACCATGCTAAAGGTGGACGCACTCCTCCGTATCGAAAGATGGAACATGCTACAAAAGCCCAGTCGGTTAAGCACCAGTTCCAAAACATGCACGGCTTGCACGACCATAGGATGTGCCAGAGACAACCCACTTTACAATGGAGCATGGTCTGCGACACATGCCGCTATGCTTCAGTCACATGAAATTGGATACATGGCATGCATGAAAAACGTACACGACATACAAAAGACCTTATCTACTATTTGTTGGTGCGTTGATCACAACATCAAGTTATGGATAAGTTGGACGGACAAATGATCACAACGGTTTTGTGAAATTTGAACAAGCTGACAATCAGCTGATGTTTTGGATGACAATAACGACACCATTTCACCAAACAAGTGGTTTGGTGGGCACAGGACCTGTTCTACGAAAGCATCACGTCTCATTACGCTACAATGTTGAAAGGAAGATGTGATCATTTCATGACTAAGTCTGTGTCATGAATATCCCATGAGATGTGAAACGGACCTCATTTGTTAGCATGTTGAATTCAATCGTTGAGGATTGCCATTGTGCTGCATGTACAAAGTGTGTACTGGATGCATCAGTACCTTTCGGAGGTTCTGTGCATCATTATTCATGGCCAATGAAAACATCGTTCCGTAATTGAACGTGTCAAGGATGATACGCTTGAATAAATTCTCAATGGTAAAACCATTGGCACCCTCTCACTCGGCGAGTAATGGATACAAATTGGGGTACCCGACCGGTACCGACGATAAAAAGGTATATGAGTGTACCGACAACCCTGTTCAAAAGACAAGGATACTTGTGAGTGGGGGATGTAAATATGCCAGAGAGGGACAGGAACACTTCGATGAGTCCTCAACAAGTTCAGATGACGCAGTGCGGTTGTCGAAGACTTTAAGAGTCCTTTTCGGGCGTATGACGAGATCGACCGAATGTCAAAAGTGAACAAATTTGAAGGCGGCACCTTCACTCTATCATCACTTGACGAGTGAACATGTCATGCACATTGATAAAAAAAATTACATGAACCGATGTAGATAACATGAGTTCACCCACAGTTCTGTGAAAATTATATTTCAAAGAAAACTAGGAACACTCTTTTTCTACTAATGGAGTTCTAGAGTACTCTGATGATCTCATAGTTTTCTACAAACTAACTATGACATAGTTGGGATCACGAAAAGGTCTATGTTTTGCATTCAAAGCTGATGACCGTGGAGACGATCTATAAGCCAATAGCTTGAAACAGTGTGTTTGTACCTACATCTTGGTGGTCTGACTGACCACATACCAAGTCAGAATCAATATTGAAATAAAACAACGGCCAGTGTGTCGTAACTAAATGTGGATGTGAATGGAAACCTTAAGATGGTCCTTGAGAATTAATATTTCTCATCAGATTCTTCCGATGTTTCAAAGAAATGCCTCAAAGTTGATGGCACCGTGACACGGTACACTAGTCATGTACGTCACGCTCTTCAAGCATTATGCAGATGAATTATGACCATGCCAAAGATATGGTATAGCACCGCCTATGTGATATCGATGTGAAAAAGAAAAATCCAACATCTGATTTGTTAGAACAATCTCCGAAAGACATCATAATGACTACGGTGTAGTCGAACCATGCTTCACTTACCCGAAAGGTCATGGTGAAGCGACTTATTTCCCTTGGTTTTGGAGATGGTTTAATTGATGTACATTGCCAAATACAAGTACAATACATTTTTGGATTTCAATACGGTGATATCTAGGATTGTGGTGGTTTGTCAGATGTATTTCATAAGGACGATACCCTCTATAAGTGCCTCGGATAAGGCACACAAAAAATACTCTATTGAGTAAAAGTACCGAATGTATAGACTAGAAGACATTGAAGCAGCACATGTTTTTGCAACTTGGCAAATACAATTCATTGACGGGTTCTTGAAAGGAACCCTTGGACGTGATTAGATGATTACAAAATAATCTAGGAACTAGTTTTTCCAGGATCACCGGATGTGATTTGAAAGTGTTCAATCACATGGAATTAACACCCGAAAGGTGTTCTTCCAACTTGTACCGCAACGATCGTGATCATGGTACACCCGTTTGGTGAATACCGTATAATGAACACTTCATTTATGGATAGAATCTATGGTCATTGAGATTGGTTATCTCAGCTAACCTAGTTCAAAAGCAGTGTGTTTTTGACAAGGACGTGAACGGCAGCCTACGGTACCCATTTCAGACATGAATGAGGGGATGATGGTTGATACCAAGGTTATCTAGGTCGGAGCATTGTTATGTCAAATGATGGACTTTGACGGCAATTACACATGCGAGACGACCAATATTGCCTCCTTCAAAGATGAGTGAAATCTTTGAGGGAAAAAACAGGTGTGCTCAGCAACCATGTCTTAGGATCTTGGTGCCTTCCAAACCTAAGGAAAAATCTAGCATGCGAGTTGTATAGGCTTAGTGGAGTTTGGTTGAGTTCAGCCAACCAACCCACAGGTGCTGAAAGAGGTCTAGTAAACCTACGCGTGGTCATGAACACATGGTTGCAAACCGAGAGGATTGATGTCCGGATCTTGGATTGTACGTATTCACAATGTTGCAGGGAGGTACCACCTTGGCATCAACCCCTTGGAAGAGATCATGTCCAAATGACATGGGAAGTGTTGTGTGGATCTGGACAGTTTTCGCGAGGACGCCCGGTTAATTGGTTGCAGGGACGCTCCTTACAAAGGGGGAGGAGGCGTCACCACAACAGCTTGCTGAACACGTACCACACGGGATGTAGAAAAACTCATCCCATGTATCCTCCTCCAAACTGGCAAGACATTGTTGAAAATGTATGTCCCAAAAGGCATCGACTACGCCACTGATACACACGTGTTATGAGTCTTCGTGAAGACTCACCAACACTTTTGAAGAACGTAAAAGGATTACACGTGTCTCACCTTGGTAAGAGCCAAGGGATCACGAGATCAACATTGTGTGTTGTACGCAAACAATCATGGTCACAAAAACCATATACATGTGTGGTTGATTGTGCGTGAACGTGACGCAACTGTGTTGTGGATGACAAGAGTTCATACATGGGATCTTGTTTTCACTTCTTGTTGCATGGTTGCATCATGAAGTACGTGATGATTAAACCTTTGTGAGCAAAGACGAACCGGGATGGTTTGTCTTTGCTCACGTAAAGGGGGAGGAATGTAACGTACAGACCATTTTTATGGTTAAAAGTGGTCGTTATATAATTTTTGGGTGCTTCGGGTACTCGAGGCTCACGTTTCGAGGAGCCAAAGCCCGAAAAAATATAATGGGTCAGAGTCTGGTTCGACTCTAGCCTGGAAAACATCTGTGGCTGGATACTAGGTGAAAGGAGTGTCGCGATGGAGAATCAATCGCGTCACTCCTCCACTCTTAGCTTGGCGCTAGGGTCCTGTTCCAGTGTGGCAATGCCACGTGGAACGAGTAGTGTAGGACTATTGTTTTATGTCCATGCCCTATGACGACTATGTCCGTTTGTGGCGCGGTTCATCTCAGCCAAAATGGCTGAGGCGACCATTCTCTCCTCCTCCTTGGACTGACTTTTCTGAGGGCCTATGTTTTGGTTCTATAGTTAGTCACAAAACAGCCCAGAGTTGTTACCCTTCGTGAAATTTTTTGCAAGCTACAGGTCTTGTTCAATGAGCAACAAGTTGATATTGGCTTTCCCGTCTGGTCGTGACTCAGAGCATTTCCCAGGCTGGTACTTCATGTCATAGTACAAAAAATCAAGGAACTCCATGCATCGAGATTGTTGATGACTCACATCTGGCTAAGTATTCAGATACTTGAGCGCGTGGTTGTTGGTGCAGACAATGCATGGTCGGCATTTGAGGTAGTGTTGCCACGTCTTGAATGTGTGGAAAACTGTTAACATCGCGTTCTTGTGCATGCATAATTGTTTTAATGTGTACACGAAAAGTTGTTCTCCACCACCTTTGCCTTGGAGTAAAATGACTCCAATCACTCAATCAGATGTGTCAGTGGCCACAACATAGTCCATCGCTGGATCTGTAAATCCTAAGGCTGACGCCGAGGTCAGAGCATTTCTCAGAGAGTTGACCGTTCCTTGTTTGCTGACCCCCAACTCCACTTGGTAGTTCTCCACTCGGGTGAGATCAAGAGAAGCAGTTATTTAAGGCTATAGTCCTTGAAACATTGACAATAGTAGTTACAGAATCTCACAAACATCTGCACATTCCAAATGTTGGTCGGTGTTTGCCAATCAGCAACCTCCTCCACTTTCTTTGGATTCATAGTGATCCGTCCGCTGTCGATGATGTGGCAAAACAAAAACAATTGAACGGTGACCAAAGTCACACTTTGAGAGTTTTCCGTAGAATTTCTTTCATTGTGAAATCTTGAGAACTTTTCAGAGATGTTGATGTGTTCCTACGAGGTGTGACTGTACATCACAATACCATCAACATACACAACGACAATGTCATCGAGGTACGGCAGGAAAATAGTGATCATCACTGCCATAACTGTGGCAAGGGAAATTGTGAGTCCAAAGTGTACGACCGTGAACTCGAAGTGTCCAAAGTACGCGTCTTCTCGATTTCCTTATCAGATATGTGTGTCTGATGATAGCCTTTGTGTAGGGAGGGATATGACGCCATTCTTGTGGTGCTGGACAGAATTTCCAAAATGAAGAGAAGGAGAGGGAAAGAGAGGGAAAGAGAGAGAAGGACATAGATAGATATATATATGTATACATATATATATAGAGAGAGAGATAGATAGAGAGAGAGAGAGAGAGAGAGAGAGAGAGAGAGAGAGAGAGAGAGAGAGAGAGAGAGAGAGAGAGAGAGAGAGAGAGAGAGAGAGAGAGAGAGAGAGAGAGAGAGAGA
>SZWC01041168.1:0-11327 GCA_023375785.1 Penium margaritaceum
GGGGGGGGGGGGGGGGGGGGGGGGGGGGGGGACAAGTATCCATGGAAGTGGGTTGCAGAAACGAAGAGAAGAGAGGGGGGATGATAGTGGAGGAAGGAGACCACAGGGAGTGGAAGATTTGAGCAGCAGATGCAGAGCTTTGTAGGGAGGGAGAGGGGGAGTGGGACCAAGGAAATCATCTCTCCTACCAAGCAAAAAGGGGAGAAGGTGGTAAAGTGATGTGGGGTGCATGTGAGGGGAAGACCGGAGAATGTAAGGGCATAACCATTGAGTGAGAGGGAGAGAGCATGCGGGGTAGAGGACCTCTCTGATTTGATTCACATAGACTCAGCAAGGTTGTCTGTCTTCATGACTGCCATCATGCAAATGAGAGAGGATGAGCGTGCAAGAGAACGAATTCTGGCTAACAATGTGTGAATAGATGACCTTCGGAATTAAACACATCTAGCATGTGGGAGCCATTAGTTTCGAAACAACAAACTTCTTGTTTTCGTTAATGATGAAGTGAACATACCCGGAGACAATGATCTATGACCTACATGGCTTCGCTAACTTCTGGTCATTTTCAAATCCTGCAGGTTCACCACTATGGAGTGTTACTTGCACCTATTTGTAGGTAGCCTCGGTTGCTAGGTAGAGCAAGCAAGCAAGCGACGGGAGTGACACCATGGATCGGGGGCAAGCTCGTGTGCCGTGAAAGTGAGTGAGAGAGCAACAAGTGAAATGTGAGAGAAAGAGCAAGCGGAGTGCTAAGTGCCAGTTGACCGGGCCACCCACGCGAACCTCTCGACTGTTGGTTTTCGCGCATCTCTCATTGTACTCTGTTGTGTCCTCCCGGCTTGTGTACATCGGCGTGCAGATGACTGAAGGCGAGACTGGACGCTGCTGGAGTGTCGCTCGGTGGAGCCGACGCGCGCTAAGGCCCATGCACCGTTCGCTGGAGCTTCCTCCCTCCGACGATGCACTCAGCTCCATCGGCAGGCCTCCTCAGCGGTCGGGCCACCGGCGGTCACTGCCATTGCAGATGTTGTTTCCATGCACCCAACTCTGTTTCTGGTTGTGGCATTGCGTCTGCAGCGTCATGCTGTGCCTAGGGTCCATGTCTCCTGCTGTGTGGCCCTGTTTGGCGTCACTGATTGTCGTAGGCACTGCCGGGGTTCGGGCAGCCATAACTCTTTGCTCCTATTTTTCTAGCTGATTTTGACCGCACGACTGTGTTCGCAACGTCAGTATTATGGTATGGTCTAGTTTTTAGGCAAAACGGACGACGCCCGGGTTTTGGGCTGTCTGGCAGGGCTCACCGAGAAAACCTTGCCTGCCAGAAAATAGGTCTAGGACTGTTTTCTGATTGGCTGGTTAGCTGAGTAACAAGTTGTACACTAGTGGGGGGGGGGCTAGAACTTGGAGGGGTCTCCCATTGTTGCTCATTCTTCATTCCTAATGAGTCACTTTCAGTTTTCAGCTGCTTTCTGGCACTAACACTAGCGCGCGCGTTTCTGAGTAACAAACCCAGAGCTTCTAGACTTCAACTCTAGAGCAGCAGACTGAGGGGGTAGCTGACTTAAGCAACGAGCGTGGAAGCCCGCACACTGCATCAACAACGCTGCTACCCCAACCTGTTGCCTAGGTTTTCTGGCTCGGTATCAGAGCCTGAGCGTAGCAGCAGTAGTAGAAGACCGGCGTACAGGTGCCAGACAACGCCGGCGGAACCCCATACGCGCCAGTGCAGGGGAAATGCTGCCGGATTTTTTTCAGCAGCATTGACTCGCCTGGTGGCGGCGTCAGATTTTTTCCCACGGCCACTGGGCCAGGGGAAATGCTGCCGAAATTTTTCGGCAGCAATGACCCCCACGCGTGACGCGAGGAGGTGAGTGGCAGGCCGCGTCCGGCACCTGTGGGCGACGACGCACGCTACAACGTCACCCAGGTGCAGTGACTGGCACCAGCACGCAGTAGCAGTAACCTGCAGCAGCGGCAGTCGCAGGCAACGGCAGCGAGCAGTGGCAGTAGCAGCCAGCAGCAGCTGCGTGCAGCAGCAGCAGCAGGCAGAGGCAGCAGCTTGCAGTAGCCCGTAGCAGCAGCAGCTCGTAGCAGTAGCTCGTAGCAGCAGCAACAGCGCGTAGCAGCAGCTCGCAGCAGTAGCCCGCAGCAGGAGCCAGCAGCAGCCGCAGCACGCAGCAGCTGCAGCAGCGTACAGCAACAGCAGCGGGCTGTAGTAGCCGCAGCAGCAGCCAGTTGCAGCAGCAGTAGCAGCGAGCAGCTGCTGGCAGCAGCCAGCAGCGGCTGCTGCTGCTCGCAGCCCGCAGCGAACGAGCAGCGAGCAGCAGTCCACTACTGCCAGCGAGCAGCAACTCGCTGCTGTTAGCGAGCAGCAGCCCGCTGCTCGCAGCAGACAGCAGGCAGCTGCCCGCTGTGACACACGAAAAAGAGAAAAAAATGAGAAGTAAGAAAATCCCCCACCCCGTTTTCTTTCCTCTAACACGGCTGCAGTAGCCACAGTAGCCGCAGTAGCTCGCAACAGCAGAAGTTGTAGCTGCAACTGCAGCCGCAGCAACAACAGCAGCAGTAGCCACAGCAGCAGCAGCCGCAGCAGCAGCTGGAGCAACAACAGCAGCAGCAGGAGCAGTAGCACCTGTATCAGCAGCAGTAGCGGTAGCAGCAGCCGCAGCGGCAGCAGTACCAACAGCTGCAGCAGTAGTAGCTGCAGCGGCTGCAGCAGCTGCAGCGGCTTCAGTAGCTGCAGCGGCTTCAGCAGTTGCAACGGCTTCAGCAGCTACAACGGCTTCAACAGCTGCAGCGGCGGCAGCAGCAGCAACAACAGCAACAGCACCAGCAGTAGCGGCCCCAACAACCGCCGCTGCTCACGTCAGCATCCCGCTACTGACATCACTATTGACATCACTGCTGACATCATCAACAAAAAAAGGGGAGAAAGGGAAGTGGGAAGATAACCAAAGGGGGGGAAGGACTTCCACCGCCCCAAGCCACTACTGATATCAACAACACAAAGAGAAGAAAAAAAGGTGGCACCAAACCATGGCTGGTAGCCCTAATGGGGAGGGGTCCTCCTATGTTGGGGGGACCCCCAACCCCCCTTTCTTGCAACGACTGTAGCAGCAGCAATAGTTGCAGTAGCATGAGCGGCAGCAGCAGCAGCACATGCAGCAGCAACCGCAGTAGCAGCAGCAGCAGCAACAACAACAACAACAGCAACAACAGCAGCATCAGTAGCAGCAGTAGTAACAGTCGCGGCACCAGCAATAGTAGCAGCAATAGCAGCAGTAGCAGCCCACTGGTGTCGTTGGCGGTAACCTTGACCCCCTCGCTGCTCTTTAGCAATAGCTTGCTGCCTTGATGCAGCAGCTTGCAGCGCTACAGCCGTTAGCCTCCCAGACTGCCACCAGTGCGCCGTCATCGTTCATCCCTCCAAGGCATGCCAGTCCAGCTGTGTCTGCTGCAACGCACTACCTGGCACAGCAGCAGACTCAGCGCCAGCGGCCGACAGTGCCCTCCGTCCTTGGCCCTACTCTGGGCCCCGGCCGTAGGCAGAAGGACTTTGAGAAGCCGCCGCCGCCGCTTCGGGCCGGCGAGCAGTTCCGGACCTGGGAGCTCAGCTTCCGGATCTGGGTGCAAGGTGAGGGCCTGTGGGCATACTACACCCTCCCTTATGACGTCGTCCAGGTCGACCAGCTGTATGATGCTGGTCGCGCCATCCGTGCCCTCGTCCCAGTCACCCCTCTAGCTTCCCGCCTGGTCCTAGAGCCTTTCCTTGGTGACTTCACCACTGGCGCCATCCTAGACCCTGCAGCCGCATGGCACGTCCTCACCCGGCCCCATCGCTTTTCCAGCGACGCTGAGACCAGCAGTCTACTCCGCGAGTTCAACTCCATGCACATGGGGGAGACCGAGACGGTCACTGCCTACTGGCAGTGGGCAGAGGACATCGTTCATCGTCTCGGCAAATCTGCCCCACCTCCTCTGTCCGCGCTCCTCACCATCAAGCGCGGCGCCACCAGCGCGTATGCGGACGTCTTCGTACACTACCCCAAGGACGTCTTTTCCACCATGGCGGCCCAGGACACCCTCATGCCCTGGGCATACGAGCTCTTCCTCCGCATTGAGGAAGCTCGTCTGGAGTCCAAGCTCCATCGCATGGAGGCTCTTGTATCCCCTGCCGTCGCCTCCCCTGCTTTCGCCTCCGTGGCCGTCGCTTCCCCCACCGCGGCTACCTCCTTGTCTTCGGGGAAGAAGAAGAAGAACCGGAACAAGAAAGGCAAGGGTGTGCCGTTGCAGCAGCAGCAGCAGCCGTCGGCAGGGTCCAGCGGTGGTGGCTCGGTCTGCCACAACTGTGGCCAGCCCGGGCACGGGTGGTACACGTGCCCTCTCCCGACGGACGAGGCGCGCGTCATCACCACCATGCGTCACTAATGGGAGCGTCGTCTCGCCTCTGCCGCCGTTGCTGCCGCTAGCCCTGACACCTCGACCTCGTCCAGCGGCTCCGCCACTCCGACATCACCACCAGTCCCGCAAACACCCGCGCTGTAGCAGTACTATCCGTGGCCGACGGTGCCTCCGTTCACGTCACCGGCGCTGTCCCTCCCTTACCCGGGCTCCGGTGCCGTCACTCCGCACTCGATCTACACTCTCGGGCCGTCCTCCCGTGAGCGTTAGCTGGAGCAGTTCACCGCGCTCCAGCTCGGCCTGACGCGCCCTCCTCCCCAGGGAAGTACGAGTTGCATCACCTCCTGCTCTCCTGCCCTGCCTTGCATGACTGAGACTGATCTACGGTTGTGTCCTGTTTCCTCGTCTGTCTCATCGTCTCACGTGGTCTCCTCTACCCCTTCCTATGACAACTTTGCATGGCTTGAAGATTGGCAGTCTTGGTTCGCGCCTCCTTCCACCGCGTCCGCGTCCTTTGCTTGCTTCCACGTGACCGTCAGCAATCTGGCGACCCCGGTCCAGTACCCCGCTAACACCTGGATCATCGACTCCAGGGCCACGCATCACATGACAACCTCTCATGAGGCCTTCAATATGCTCGGTTCTGTAGGCGATGTCTCCGGTGTCCGAACGGGCTCTGGACAGGTATTGCCTATCCGTGGTGTTGGCGTTGTTCGTTTTCGTGGTCCTGCCGGAGACGTCTTTTTGACCGATGTCCTATTCGTCCCTGGTCTCGAGCTCAGCCTCCTGTCCGTCATTGCACTTGACCGCATGAGCATGGACGTTGTGCACTCGCGTGGTGTTGGCACTGTGTCGTTGCGTCCGTCTGGTCTCGTAGTACTGCGTGCCACCGCCCATGGCAACCTGTGGCATGTGCCCCGTCTTTCGTCGTCCCCTTCCTTCTCCTCCCCGTCGGCCGCCACAGGCCATGTTTTTGTCACCAGCACGCTTTCTTCTTTGCACACTCGTCTCTTGCACCGCCGCCTTTGCCATGTCCACTCTGCCGCCATAGACAGCATGCTCCGCACCCAGCCGGCCAAGGGCCTTGACCCGGAGACTTTCCCCCTCCTGTGCCCCACTGAGTGCATTGACAATGCTCAAGGGAAGATGCACCGCTCCACGTACCCTTTGTCTCCCTCCCGTGCATCCGCCCCTCTTGACCTTGTCCACTCGGACGTCATGGGCCCTCTCCCCACCGAGTCCGTCAGCGAGCACGGTCGCTATGTCCTCACCCTCACTGATGACTACTCTCGCTACCGCTGGGTCTTCTGCCTTCGGAAAAAGAGCGATGTTGCCCGCACCATCCAGGACTGGCTTGTCCTTGCGGAGCGCGAGTGTGGCTGCTCTCTTCGCCGCTTTCGCTTCGATTGCGGGGGTGAGGCCACGAATTTTCTCGCCTCACGCGACATCCACCATGAGACATCCGCGCCCTACACGCCTGCCCTGAACGGTGTCTCCGAACCGTGGAACCGTACCATGGCCGATGCCGTCCGCACCATGCGGGTCGAGTCCGGTCTCTCCGATGGCTTCTACTTTGGAGCCATGGCCTACATGACCTGGGTCTGGAACCGGATTCCCCACGGTCCCCTTCCCCGCCAGTCCACGCCTTACTAGCATTGGTGCGGTCAGCGCGCTGACCTCCGCCCGGCTTGCGTCTGGGGCTGCGTAGCCATTGTGTGGCTGCCCGCCCCGCAACAGGGTGGCAAGCTCACCCCCCGCGGACGTCCCTGGACCTTCCTCGGTGTCTCTTGTCAGTCGAAGGCCTGGAGCTTATGGGATCCCTCCCGGCATTGCATCGCTGAGTCCCGGGATGCCCTCATCTTCGAGGTCCTGTTCCCTTGCGACCTCATTTGCTCTGGCTCGTCCATGTCTATCCCGTCGCGTGGGGGAGTGAGTCCGTCCTCCGTCCTGCCGCTTCCGGGTGACACAGCCCCAGTCGCGTCCGCTGGTCCCTCCGGGCGAGCAGCCCCAGTCGCGTCCGCTAGTCCCTGTAAGCCAGCAGTCCCAGTCGTGTCCACAGGTCCCTCTGAGCCGGCAGCCCCACTCATGTCCACTGGTCCCTCTGAGCTTGCAGCCCCAGACGCGTCCGCTGGTCCCTCCGGGCCGGCAGCCCCAGACGCATCCGCCAGTCCCTCCGGGCCAGTGGCCCCAGTCCCGTCCGCTGGTCCCTCCGGGCCGGCAGCCCAAGTCGCGTCCTTCGGTCCCTCACGGCCGGCAGCTCCAGTCGCGTCTGCTGGTCCCTCCAGACCGGCAGCTCCAGTTGTGTCCGCTGGCCCTTACGGGTCAGCAGCTCCAGTCACGTCTGCTGGCCCATCCAGGCCTGCTGCCCCAGTTGCATCCGTGGGCCCCTTCGGACCAGCAACCTCGTCTGCTTCCATTGGCCCGTCGGTCTCAGTGTCATCTCCCGCCCTGCCACGCTACACACGTGGCCCAGGCGGCAGCCTCCGACCAAGACCATTGGTGAGCGCGTAGACTATCGCACCATGCTCCGTGGCGCCTCGACCCCCCATGGCTCCACGTGTCTCCTCCACTCCCACGGTCGTGAGTGGGGACCCTAGCACCAAGGCGCTCGGCTTGACCACCTCGGCCATCATTGCAGACCTTCACCCGGGCTCTGCACTGGGCTACGCCATGCTTCACCACGAGCATTGGCAGGCTGTCGTGGCTGCACTCGCGCGCATCCCACTTGGGGCTCGAGATGCACACGCTCTCTCAGTCCGTTCCAGAGCATGCCCAGAGGACCCAGCCACGGTGCGCGAGGCACGAGCCTCTCCTGAGGTCGCACACTGGGACGCTGCGTGCGCCGATGAGCTCGCCGCTATCCGACAGCACCATGTGTACGACCTCGTCGACCTTCCTCCAGGTCGGAAGGCCATCGGCGCCAAGTGGGTCTTTTGGCGTGGAAGCCCGATGGGTCCTTGGACAAGTACAAGGCCCGCCTTACAGCCAAGGGGTTTGCCCACATTCCTAGGGTCGACTACGACAAAATCTTTGCCCCAGTTGGCCGGTTCTCCACTAGCCAGTCGCTCTTCAGCCTGGTCGCCCAGCATGGGTGGGAGCTGCATCAGAAAGATGTGAGCAACACGTTTCTCCATGGCTCACTAGAGGGTGAGGAGCTCTACATGGTGCAGCCCCCAGGTTTCGACGACGGCACTGGGATAGTCTGGCGACTGCGTACGACCCTCTATGGCGTGAAGCAGTCGCCTTGGTACTAGAACCAAGAGATCAGTAGCACGCTCCTTCGGGGCGGGCTCCAGCGCAGCACCGCTGACCCCGCACTGTTTGTCAGTCCGCGAGGCCAGACTTTCACCGCTGTTCTGGTTTACGTCAACGATCTCCTCATTGCGTCGCCAGACACGGCTGCCATCCAGCGTGTCAAGGACTTGCTGCACACCGCCTACAAGATGAAGGATCTCGGATCTGCCAGAGTCTTCCTGGGCATGGAGCTCGAGCATGATCGCTCCCTGGACGTCCTGCACATCCACCTGGCCGCCTACGTACAGACTCTGTCCACCCGCTTTGCAAAGGACCTTCCACTCATGCCAAGCGGATCCTCACCCATGTCACCCGATGGCCAGGTGAAGCTGAAGATTCCTGACCCAGCCGTTGTGGGGGAGCCACTTGACGTGACCACGTACCTGCGAGTCATCGGGTCACTGATGTTCCTGGCGACGACGACGCACCCAGACATCGCGTTCGCCATCAACCTCCTGGCCCAGTTTTCTCAGGAGCCACGTCACCTCCACTACGAGGCCGCGATCCGAGTACTGCGCTATGTCGTCTCGACTCCTCGACGAGGCCTCATGTTCTGCCGTCAGCCGTCTGTGGTCGTGGTGGGCTACACTGACAATGACTGGGCCGGCAGTCCGGACGGTAAGAGTCGCACAGGCTGGATCGTTCTGATTGGCGGCACAGCTGTGTCCTGGCGCAATGGCAAGTAGGGGTGCATTGCACGCAGCACTGTTGAGGCTGAGTACATGGCTCTTGGCTCAGGTACGTGTGAGAGTGTGTAGCTGCATCGTTTGTTGTCCGAGTTGCGTCAGCCTGTGGCATCCATGACGTTGCATTGTGACAATGAGAGTGCCATGGCCATCGACGACAATGACGGCGTGCATCACACACGCACAAAGCACATCAACGTTGAGTATCACTTTGTGCGTTTGTTGTTGCACGACGGCAGCATCAACATCGTGTGGGTTGAGACAACACGATAGTTGGCTAACTTCTTGACCAAGGCACTGAAGCGCGACTCGTTCAAGAAGGCTGTGAGTTCGGTCGGCGTGCGTCCGTGAGTGACTCTCTTTGTCCGTGCTTGCATCTCTGCGTGGCCTGGGGGAGTCTGGTCGTTGACTGTGTCTCTGCCCACACATGTGCACTACGCGTGTGAGTCATGGGGGAGTGTTGGTTTTCGCGCATCTCTCATTGTACTCTGTTGTGTCCCCTCGGCTTGTGTACATCAGCGTGCAGATGACTGACGGCGAGAATCGACGCTGTTGGAGTGTCGCTCGGTGGAGCCGATGCGCGCTAAGGCCCATGCACCGTTCGTTGGAGCCTCTTTTCTCCGGCGATGCACTGAGCTCCATCGGCAGGCCTCCTCGACGGTCGGGCCGCTGGCGGTCACTGCCATTGCAGATGCTGTTTCCATGCAACCAGCTCTGTTTCTGGTCGTGGCATTGCGTCTACAGCGTCATGCTGTGCCTAGGGTCCATGTCTCCTGCTGTGTAGCACTGTTTGGCGTCATTGACTGTCATAGGCACTACCCGGGTTCGGGCAGCCATAACTCTTTGGTGTTGTTTTTCTAGCTGATTCTAACCGCATGACTGCGTTCGCAATGTCGGTATTATGGTATGGTCTAGTTGTCAGGCAAAACGGACGACGCCCGGGTTTTGGGCTGTCTGGCAGGGCTCACCGAGAAAACCTTGCCTGCCAGAAAATAGGTCGAGGACTATTTTCTGATTGGGTGGTTAGCTGAGTAACAAGTTCTACCCTAGTGGGAGGGGAGCTAGAACTTGGAGGGGTATCCCATTGTTGCTCATTCTTCATTCCTAATCAGTTATTTTCAGTTTTGAGCTGCTTTCTAGCACTAACAATGGCGCGCGCATTTATGAGTAACAAACCTAGAGCTTCCAGACTTAGTCTTTAGAGCAGCAGACTGAGGGGGCAGCAGACTTAAGCAACGAGCGTGGAAGCGCGCACGCTGCATCAACAACGCTGCAGCCCCAACTTGCTGCCTAGCGTTTCCTTCTGTAGTTTCTCATACGCCGGTATAAACCAGACGTGTGGTCTTGAGGGATCAGCAACCCGGCTCATTACGCTAGAGCATGCAAGTATGTTGGAGTCAAACCTCATCATGTATTCCTACAAATGTATCCCCCATTTTGCTATGTGATGGAGTTGCAATATGTCCATCGTTTCGGTCGATAGATTAGCGGTGTCCATAGTGGAAAACGAACTGCAAGCGGTGTCCAGAGTAAAAAACGGAAAGGCTACGCTGTCCATAGTCGCGAACAAAATGCCAGCGGTGCCCATAGTTTTCTTCGAGCAAGAAAAAATGGGCATGGCTGATATATGTTTCATACATATATCACATTCAATAAGGATTTTGACTTCGAGCTTCGTCGGTCATCGCGAGCTCGCAGAAGGAGTTTCGCGGGGAAACCTCCCTGCGACCTCGCGATGACCTTGCCAAATCCCCCATTTAAACTAGGGGGTTTTTCGTAGACTTGGGGGGGTTTGCAGGATGCAGGGCACGCTGGGCATCTGTCGGGCCCCGCGGTAGCGGGGCCCAGCAGATGCCAGGGCAAGAAAAAACATGATATCCAAACGGCCGGTTATAACTAGGGGGTTTGTCTGTTATTGGGGGGAGTTGCGAGATGCGGCGCACGTGTGATAAAAGAAAGGGAATCTGTCGGGCCCGGGCAAGGGAAAACATAACACCCAAACCCCCGAGTGTAACTAGGGGCTTTGTCTGTTATTTGGGGGGGGGGTTGTTAGATGCGGCGCACGTATGATAGAAGAAAGGGAATCTGCCGGGCCCCACTACCGCGGGGCCCGGCACATGTCCGGGCAAGTAAAAAAATAAAACCCAAACCCCCCAGTGTAACTAAAGGGTTTGTTTGTTATGAAGGGGGGGGTTTGCAAGATGCGGCGCATGCGTGATAGAAGGAAGGGAAAGTGCCGGGCCCCGCTACCGCGGGGCCCGGCAGATGCCCGGGCAAGTAAAAAAAAACCCAAGCCTCCCAGTGTAACTAGGGGGTTTGTCGGCTATTTGGGAGGGGGTTGCATGATGCGGCGCACCCTGTCTCGAGTTTTGGAGTTCGCACTTGCGACCTCAAAAACTCGCAACAGGGTTACTTTTGACATCAGCGATGCCAGTGTCAACGTCGCCCACTTCGCCCTCGAAGTCGGCGAAGTCCGACTTCGAGGGCGTGGGTACAGTTGTCTCTTTTCTTCTTTTCGTTTTCCCTCGCACGACGAAAAACATGGGCACCAATGTCTTGTCGGTTTTGACTATGGACACCGCAGGCTTTCCGTTTTTCACTCTGGACACCGCGTGCAGTTCGTTTTCGACTATGGAATCCGCGGATCTATCGACCGAAACGATGGACTCCAGAGTATTTACGCCCTTTTCTATATAGAATATGAACCATCACAACGCTGAGGCTCTCCATAAGTTTGGATTTGGTGCTACAGCCACCACTTGACAGCTTGATGGTGTTACCACTACTGTGCGCCCAATGATGTATCATAGTCTTGCACCAGATAGCCTCAATCCAGATCATTCACCTGCAGTGATGATGATGTGTGTGTGTGTGTGTGTGTGTGTGTGTGTGTGTGTGTGTGTGTGTGTGTGTGTGTGTGTGTGTGTGTGTGTGTGTGTGTGTGTG
>SZWC01041170.1:0-11326 GCA_023375785.1 Penium margaritaceum
CTCTCTCACACACACACACACACACACACACACACACACACACACACGCACACACACACACACACACACACACACACAAACACACACACACACACACACACACACACACACTCACTCACACTCATTGCCGTTTCTAAAAACGCGAAACTATGCCGAAATTTGATTTTCAACTTTTGTCTAAAGTTTGATGACAATGGTTACTACGTAACCCAAAAATATACAAAGGATGGCATGGACCTGCATGTGCGATTCATACCGTGTGTGTGACGGATTGCTCATCCCATGAGGACCACACGTCCGGGTTTTCCCCATGTGTGAGAAAACTGTTGTGTGGACCTCGACGTGACGCGCCGTCACGGGAGATGCATGTCGAAGGGTCCATGCTCTGATATGAGCATACTACAGCAGTCGTCCTGTGGCTGATGCTATGTGCCTGCATAGCTGTGTTGGTTTTCGTGCATCTCTCATTGTACTCTGTTGTGTCCTCCCGACTTGTGTACATTGGCGTGCAGATGACTGACGGCGAGACTTGACGCTGCTGGAGTGTCGCTCGGTGGAGCGGACGCGCGGTGAGGCCCACTCATCATTCGCTGGAGCCTCCTCCCTCCGGCGATGCGCTCAGCTCCATGAGCAGGCCTCCTCGGCGGTCGGACCGTCGGCGGTCACTGCCACTGCAGATGCTGTCTGCATGCACCTAGCGCTGTTTCTGGTTGTGGCATTGCGTCTGCAGCATCATGCGGTGCCTAGGGTCCATGTCTCCTGCTATATGGCCCTGTTTGGCATCGCTGACTGTCATAGGCACTGCCTCAGTTCGGGCAGCCAGAACTCTTTGCTGCTATTTTTCTAGCTGATTCTGACCGCACGACTGCGTTCGCAGCGTTGGTATTATGGTATGGTCCAATTTTCAGGCAAAACGGATGACGCCCGGGTGTTGGGCTCTCGGGCGTCTGGCAGGGCTCACCGAGAAAACCCTGCCTGCCAGAAAATCGTTCTAGGACTATTTTCTGATTGGCTGGTTAGCTGAGTAACAAGTTCTACACAAGTGGGAGGGAGCTAGAACTTGGAGGGATCTCCCATTGTTGCTCATTCTTCATTCCTAATCAGTCACTTTCAGTTTTCAGCTGCTTTCTGGCGCTAATACTGGCGTGCACGTTTCTGAGTAACAAAACCAGAGCTTCCAGACTTAGACTCTAGAGCAGCAGACTAAGGGGGCAGCACACTTAAGCAATGAGTGTGGAAGCCGGCACGCTGCATCAACAACGCATGCTGCCCCAACCTGCTGCCAAGGTTTTCTAGCTTGGAATCAGAGCCAGAGCTTAGCAGCAACAGCAGAAGACTGGCGTACAGGTGCCAGACAACGCCGGCGGACCCCCATACGGGCCAGTGCAGGGAAAATGCTGCCAGATTTTTTCCGGCAGCATTGACCCGCCTGCTGGCGGCGTCAGACTTTTGCCCACGGGCACTGGGCCAGGGGAAATGCTGCCGAAAGGTTTTCGGCATCAATGATTCCCACGCGTGACGCGAGGAGTTGAGCGGCAGGTCGCGTCCAACACCTGCGGGCAACGATGCAAGCTGCAACGTCACCCAGGTGCAGTGACTGGCAGCAGTACGCAGCAGGGGTAGTCTATAGCACCGGCAGCCGCAAGCAACGGCAGCAAGCAGTGGCAGCAGCAGCCAGCATCAGCTACGTGTAGTAGCAGCAGGCAGATGCAGCAGCTCGCAGCAGCCCGCAACAACAGCAGCCCGCAGCAGCAGCTCGCAGCAGCAGCTCGTAGCAGCAGCAGCCCGTAGTAGCAGCTTGCAATAGCAGCAGCCTGTTGTAGCAGTGAGTAGTAGCGGTAGCAAGCAGCAGCTGCAGTAGCGTGCAGCAGCAGTAGCAGCAGGCTGTAGCAGCCGCAGTAGCATGCCGCAGCAGCAGCCAGCCATAGCAGCAGCTGCAGCGAGCAGCTGCCAGCAGTGGCTACTGCTGCTCACTGCCCGCAGCGAGCGAGCAGCGAGCAGCAGCCTGCTGCTGCAAGCAAGCAGCAGCCCGGTGCCAGCAAGCACTAGCTCACTGCAAGCGAGCAGCAGCCCGCTACTCGCAGCTAACAGCGGGTAGCTGCCTGTTGTGACAGACGAGAGAAGGAAAGAAAAAAAATGCAAGAGAAAAAAATCCCCCATCCCACCGCTACTGCAGCAGCTACCTCTTTTGTTGCAGCAGCCATAGCAACCGCAGCAGCCCGCAGCAGTAGCAGTTGCTGCTGCAACTGCAGCCACAGCAGCAGCCGCAGCAGCAGCAGCCGCAGCAACAAGAGCGGCAGCAGCTGCAACAGTAACAGCAAGAGCAACTGCAACAGCAGTAGCAGCAGCAGCAGTACCAACTACAGCAGCAGCATCACCAACAATAGCAGTAGCAGCAGCAGCAGTAGCAGCAACAGTAGCAGCAGTAGCAGCAACAGCAGCAGCAGCAACAGCAGCTGCAGCAGCGGCCCCAACAACAACCATTGCTGATGTCAGCATCGCACTGCTGACGTCACTGCTGACGTCACCGCTCACATCATCAACTAAAAAAACCAAAAAAAGGGGCAAGGGAAGGGGAAAGTAAACCTAAGGGTGGACAGGACGTCCACCGCCCTCAATAGACAACACAACAGACGTTAGCACCACAAAAACATGGAAAAAAATAAAACAAAACAAAAGGGCATCACACCATGGCTGGTAGCCCCACTGGGGAGAGGTCTTCCTCTTTTGGGGGGATCCCCACCCCCCCTTTCTTGTAGCGACTGTAGCAGCAACAGTATCAGTAGTAGTAGTGATAGTAGCAACAACAGCAGTAGTAGGAGCAACAGCAGCAGTAGGAACAGCAGCACCAGTAGCAGCAGCAGGAGCAACAGGAGCAGCAAAAGCAGCAGCAACAGCAAGAGTAGTAGTAGTAGTGGAAGCAGTAGCAGCAGTAGAGCAGCAAGAGGAGTAGCAGTGACAGCAGCCGTGTGGCGTCATCGGCGACAACCCTGATCCCCTGGCTGCTCTTCAGTAACAGCTCGCCGCCCTGATGCAACAGCTTGCGGCACTGCAGCTGTTGGTCTCTTTGACTACCTTCAGTGCGCCGCCATCCTTCACCCCTCGAGGATATGCCAGCCCAGCTGTGTCTGCTTTCACGCACTACCTGGCGCAGCAGCAGACTCTGCGCCAGCGGCAGATAATGACCTTCGTCCTTGGCCCCACTCTGGGTGCCGGCCGGAGGCAAAAGGACTTTGAGACGCCGCCGCCGCGGCTTCAGGTTGGCGAGCAGTTCCAGAGCTGGGAGCTCAACATCCAGATCTGGGCGCATGGTGAAGGCCTGTGGGCATGCTACACCCTGCCGTATAATGCCACCCTGGCCAACCAGTTGTATGACGCTGGTCGTGCCGTCCGTGCTCTAGTCCTTATCACCCCTCCGGCTTCCCGACTCGCCCTCGAGCCCTTCTTAGGCGACTTCACCGCTGGCGCCACCCCAGACCCTGCAGCCGCGTGACACGTCCTCACTCCTCCCCATCGCCTGTCCAGCGAGGCTGAGACCAGTTGCTTGCTGCGGGAGTTCAACTCCCTGCACATGGGGGCGACCGAGACGGTCACCTCCTATTAGCAGCGGGCGGATGACATCCTTCGTCGCCTCGGGACCTCTGCCCCACCCCATCTGGCCACGCTCCTCACCATCAAGTGTGGTGCCACCGACGCATACGTGGACGTCTTCATCCTCTACCCTCACGACGTCCTCTCCACCATGGCGGCCTAGGGCACCCTCATGTCTTGGGTATACAAGCTCTTCCTCCGGATTGAGGAAGCTCATCTAGAGTCCCGACTCCAGCGCACGGAGGCCGTCGCCTCCCCTGCCGTCGCCTCCCCTGCCGTCACCTCCGTGGCCGTCGCTTCCCCTGCCGCAGCTACCTTATCATTATCGGGGAAGAAGAAGCGTCGGAACAAGAAAGGCAAGGGTCAGCATCAGCAACAGCAGCAGCCATCGACCAGGTCTAGCGGCGGCGGCTCGGTCTGCCACAACTGTGGCCAGCCCGGGCACGGGTGTTATATGTGCCCTCTACCAACGGATGAGGCACGCGTCATCGCCACTATGCGTCGCTAGCGTGAGCGCCGTCTCACCTCTTCCGCCATAGCTGTCGCCGGCTCTGATGCCTCGGCCTTGTCGAGCAGCTCCACCACTCCGGTTGCTTCGCCAGTCCTGCCGACACCAGCGCCGCAGCCGTCGGCACCGGCACAGGTATCCTTCTACCTGGGCTCCGGCGCTGTTACTCCGTACTTTGTGTAGACTCGTAGGCCGTCCTCCCATGAGCACAAATTGGAGAAGTTCATCGCGCTCTAGCTTGGCCTACCTCACCCTCCTCCCCAGGGAAGTGCGAGTTGCATCACTTCCTGCTCTCCTGTCCAGCCCTGCATGACTGAGACTGAGCTACGGTCGTACCCCGTTTCCTTGTCTATCTCTTCGTCTCTCATGGTCTTCGCTATCCCTTCTCATGATGATGTTGCTTGGCTTGACGATTGGCGGTCTCGGTTCACGCCTCCTTCCACCGCGTCCACGTCCCTTACTTTCCATGTTACCGTTAGCGATCTAGCGACCCCGGTCCAAGACCCTGATGAGACTTGGATCATCGACTCTGGGGCCATGCATCACATGACGGCCTCTCATGAGGCCCTTAGTGTGCTCGGTCCTCTAAGTGACGTTTCTGGTGTCCAGACAGGCTCTGGCCATGTGTTGCCTGTCAGTGGTGTTGGCGTCGTTCATTTCCGTGGTCGCTCAGGTGACGTCTTTCTGACCGATGTCCTCTTCCTCCCTGGTCTTGAGCTCAGCCTTCTATTCGTCACTGTCCTTGACCGCATGAGCATGGACGTTATGCACTCGCGTGGTGTTTGCACTGTGTCGTTGCGTATGTCTGGTCTTGTTGTACTGCATGCCACCGCCCGTGGCAACCTATGGCATGTACCTCGCCTCTCCTCCTCTGCTTCCGTCTTCTCCCCGTCGGCCGCCACAGGCCATGTGTTTGTCACCACTACGCTTTCTCTTCAGCACACTCACCTCTTGCACCGCCGCCTCTGCCACGTCCACTCTGCCGCCGTAGACAGCATGCTCCACACCCAGCCGGCCAAGGGCCTTCACCCGGAGACATTCCCCCTTCCATGCCCCACTGAGTGCATTGATTGCGCTCTTGGGAAGATGTACCGGTCCACGTATCCCTTGTCTTCCTCCTGTACGTCCGCCCCTCTTGACCTTGTCCATTCGGACGTCATGGGTCCTCTCCCCACCGAGTCCGTCAGCGAGCATGGTCGCTATGTCCTCACCCTCACCGACAACTATTCTCGCTACCGCTAGGTCTTCTGCCTTCGGTAGAAGAGCGATGTCGTCCACGCCATCTAGGACTGGCTTGTCCTTGCGGAGTGCGAGTGTGGCCGCTCTCTCCGCTGTTTTCGCTCCGATCGCGATGGTGAGTACATGGGTGAGGCCACGACCTTTCTCACCTCCCGCGGCATCCGCCATGAGACGTCCGCGCCTTACACGCCCGCTGAGAACAATGTCTCCGAACGGTGGAACTGTTCCATGGGCGACGCTGTCCGCACCATGCGGGTTGAGTCTGGTGTCTCCGATGGCTTCTATTTTGAAGCCATGGCGTACATGACCTGGGTCTGGAACCGGATTCCCTACGGTCCCCTTCCCTACCAGTCCACGCCGTACCAGCATTGGTGCGGTCAGCGAGCTGACCTCCGCCCTGCTCGCGTCTCAGGCTGCAGGGCCATTGTGTGGCTGCCCGCCCCGCAGCAGGGCGGAAAGCTCGTCCCCTGCGAACGTCCCTGCACCTTCCTCGGTGTCTCTCGTCAGTCCAAGGCCTGACCCTTCTAGGATTCGTCCCAGCACTGCATTGTTGAGCCACGGGCCGCCCTCTTCTTCAAGGACCTGTTTCCTCGCGACCTCATTTGCTCCAGCTCGTCCGTGTCTATCCCGTCGCATGGGGGAGTGGTGAGTCCGTCCTTCGTCCTGCCGCTTCCGGGTGACACATCCCTCAGTCCCTCCGAGCCGTCAGGCCAAGTCGTGTCTACTGGTCCCTCCGGACCAGCAGTCCCAGTCGCGTCCGCTGGTCCCTCCGAGCCGGCAGTCCCAGTTGTGTCCACTGGTCCCTCTGAGCCGGCAGTCCCAGTCGCGTCTGCTGGTCCCTCCGAGCCAGGAGCTCCAGTCGCGTCCGCTGGTCCCTCCAGGCCGGCACCCCCAGTCGCGTCCGTTGGTCCCTCCGTGCCAGCAGTCCTACTCGCGTCCGCTGGTCCCTCCAAGCCGGCAGCCACAGTCGCGTCCACTGGTCCCTCCGGGCCGGCAGCCCCAGTCGCATTCGCTGGTCCCTCCATGCCTGCAGCCCCAATCGCGTCCGCTAGTCCCTCCGGGCCGGCAACCCCAATCGTGTCCGCTGGTCCCTCCGGGCCAGCAGCCCCAGTCGCATCCGTTGGTCCCTATGGACCGGCAGCCTAAGTTGCGTCCGCTGGCGCCTCTTGGCAAGCAACTCCACTCGCTCCAGTCGAGCCAGCAGTCCCGGTTGCATCTGCGGGCCCCTTCGGGCCAGCGAACCCGTCCGCTTCCATTGGCCCGACGGACTCAGTGCCATCGCCTTTCCTGCCACGCTACACACGTGGACAAGGGGGCAGCCTCCGACCCAGACCGTCGGTGAGCGCGCAGACCGTCGCACCGCGCTCCATGGCACCTTGATCCCCCGTGGTTCCACGTGTCTCCTCCACTCCCACGGTCGTGGGGGGGATCCTGGCACCAAGGCACTCGGCTTGACCACCTCGGCCATCATTGCAGACCTTCACCCGGGTTCCGCACTGGGCTACCTCATGCTTCATCATGAGCATCGGTACGCTGTCGTAGCTGCACTTGCGTGCATCCCACCTGGGGCTCGAGATGCACACGCTCTCTAAGTCCGCTCCACAGCACACCCGGAGGACCCAGACACCTTGCGCGAGGCACGAGGCTCTCCTGAGGCCGCACACTGGGACACTGCCTACGCGTATGAGCTCGCCGCTATCTGACAGCACCACGTGTACAACCTCGTCGACCTTCCTCCAGGACGGAAGGCCATCGGCGCCAATTGGGTCTTTCGGCGCAAGTGGAAGCCCGACGGATCCTTGGACAAGTACAAGGCCCGCCTTACAGCCAAGGGGTTTGCCCAGATTCTTGGGGTCGATTACGACTAGATCTTTGCCCTTGTTGGCTGGTTCTCCACTAGCCGGGCACTCTTCAGCCTTGTCGCCCAGCATGGGTGGGAGCTGCATCAGATGGATGTGAGCAACGCTTTTCTCCATGGTTCACAGGAGGATGAGGAGCTCTACATGGTGCAGCCCCCAGGCTTTGACGATGGCACTGGGAGAGTCTGGCGACTATGCAAGACCCTCTATGGCCTGAAGCAGTCGCCTCGGTGCTGGAACCAAGAAATAAGCTGCACGCTCCTTTGTGGCGGGCTCCAACACAACATCATTGACCCCGCATTGTTTGTCAGTCTACGAGGCCAGACTTTTGCCACTGTTATGGTTTACGTCGACGATCTGCTCATTGCGTCGCAAGACACTGCTGCCATCCAGCGTGTCAAGGACGTGCTGCACGCCGCCTACCAGATGAAGGACCTCGGATATGCCAGAGTCTTCCTGGGCATGGAGCTCGAGCATGATCACTCCCAGGGCGTCCTGCACATCCACCAGGCCGCCTATGTGCAGACACTGTCCACCCGCTTTGCAGAGGAGCTACCACTCGTGCCGAGCGCATCCTCACCCATGTCACCCGATGGCCACGTGAACCTGAAGAGTCCTGACCCAGCTGTTGTGGGGGAGCCAGCTGATGTGACCACGTACCTGCGAGTCATCGGGTCATTGATGTTCGTGGTGACGACGACGCGCCCAGACATTGCGTTCGCCGTCAACCTCCTAGCCCAGTTCTCTTAGGAGACGCATCACCTCCACTACAAGGCCGCGATCCGAGTACTGCGCTATGTCATGTCGACTCCTCGGCGAGGTCTCATGTTCCGCCGTCAGCCGTCTGTTGTTGCGGTGGGCTATACCGATAGTGACTGGACCGGCAGTCTGGACGGTAAGAGTCGCACATGCGGGATCTTTCTGATTGGCGGCACAGCTGTGTCCTGGAGTAGTGGCAAGCAGGGGTGCGTTGCACGCAACACTGATGAGGCTGAGTACGTTGCTCTTGGCTCATGCGCGTGTGAGAGTGTATGGTTGGGTGGTCTGTTGTCTGAGTTGCGTCAGCCCATCTCATCCATCACGTTGTACTGTGACAATGAGAGTGCCATGGCCATCGTCGATAATGACGGCGTGCATCACACATGCACAAAGCACATCAACATTGAGTATCACTATGTGCGTTTGTTGTTGCATGAAGGTAACATCAGCATCGTGTTGGTTGAGACAGCATGGCCGTTGGCTGACTTCTTGACCAAGGCACTGAAGCGCGACTCGTTCAACAAGGCTGTGAGTTCAGTCGGCGTGCGTCCGTGAGTGACTCTCTCTGTCTCTACTTGCGTCTCTGCTTGGCCTGGGGGAGTTTGGTCGTTGACTGTGTCTCTGTGCGCACATGTGCACTACGCCTGTGAGTCATGGGGGAGTGTTGGTTTTCGTGCATCTCTCATTGTACTCTGTTGTGTCCTCCCGGCTTGTGTACATTGGCGTGCAGATGACTGACAGCGAGACTCGACGCTGCTGGAGTGTCGCTCAGTGGAGCCGACGCGCGCTGAGGCCCACTCATCATTCGTTGGAGCCTCCTCCCTCCGGGGATGCACTCAGCTCCATCAGCAGGCCTCCTCAACAGTCGGGCCGCTAGCGGTCACTGCCACTGCAGATGCTGTCTGCATGCACCGAGTGCTGTGTCTGGTTGTGGCATTGCGTCTGCAGCATCATGCGGTGCCTAGGGTCCATGTCTCCTACTGTCTGGCCCTGTTTGGCATCGCTGACTGTCATAGGCACTGCCTGGGTCGGGCAGCCATAACTCGTTGCTGCTATTTTTCTAGCTGATTCTGACCGCACGACTGCGTTCGCAGTGTCGGTCTTATGGTATGGTCCAGTTTTCAGGCAAAACGGATGACGCCCGGGTTTTGGGCTGTCGGGCGTCTGGCAGGGCTCACTGAGAAAACCCTGCCTGCCAGGAAAAACGTCTAGGACTATTTTCTGATTGGCTGGTTAGCTGATTAACAAGTTGTACACTAGTGGGGGAGAGCTAGAACTTGGAGGGGTCTCCCATTGTTGCTCATTCTTCATTCCTAATCAGTCACTTTCAGTTTTCAGCTGCTTTCTGGCGCTAACACTAGTGCACGCGTTTCTGAGTAACAAACCCAGAGCTTCCAGACTTAGACTCTAGAGCAGCAGACCGAGGGGGCAACAGACTTAAGCAACAAGCGTGGAAGTCCGCACGCTGCATTAACAACGCATGCTGCCCCAACCTGCTGCCTAAGTTTTCTAGCTAGCTGCAGCTGTATGGTAGTACTCTCTTGGTCGAGACCCAGACACTTTGTCGATTGTACCGGTGTCACGAGGAGACCATGTGATCGTGTGTCTTGGTGTGTGGTCATACTGCGTGTGGCATGTGCATGCCAATTAGTTTGCTCATAGTGGTTGAGACCCAGACACGTGGTTAGGTACACCCATGATACGAGGAGAACCCCCATGATCCTATGTGTTGATTGATGATGCTATTTTGGTCGGTACACATACACTTGTTGGATTGCTCGTAGTGGTCCTGTAGCGCGGGCCTCCCTCTCCTCATGGCTTAAACGGGTCCCTGGCCTGTGGGCGACTGGTCGGGATGGCTTGAGGGTCGGAGACCCTCAATCACCGCGGTTTTGGCCCAATTGGCCAAGCTTCCCATACCAATTCGTTACATTGGTATCAGAGCACCAGGGTTCGAGTCCTGCTGTGGACATCGAAGGCAAGTCCACTCCTAGGTGGGAGGAGTGTAGCGCAGGTCGGCCTCTCCTCATGACTTAAACGGGTCCATGGCCTGTGGGCGATTGGTCGGGATGGGTTGAGGGTCGGAGACCCTCAATCACTGTGGTTTTGGCCCAATGCGCCAAGCTTCCCGTACCAATTCGTTAGTGGTCGAGACCTGGTCATTGGTATCGCCAGTGTCACGAGGAGACCTTCTTGCCGCCTGACATGTGTATGATGTGCATTAACTGGTTTGTGTGCGTGTGCATGACTCTTCTCATGGTCTAGACCCGGACGCTTGGTATGATGTGCCAGTGTCGTGAGGAGACCTTAGACGGGCATCAGTTGTGTATGTGTGTGTGGTTGACTGGTTCACATTGTGGTTTGACATATGTTGTTGTTCCATGCCTTTGTTCATTTGTTCTGGCGTGGATGGCTATGTCAGCCAGGGGGAGTGTTAGTTTTTGTGGCTTCAACCCGTCACGACTGACGCCAATAAATTATCTCTATACCCACGTTGGTGGTATATGGTAGAGGAGGGCGTGACGACACGACGGACCTCCAGACTGTACCGAGACCTCCGTTTTACACCCTACCCCTGGTTTTGGGACCCAAACCGGAGATTTTTACCTCAAACTCGTGTGTTTGCATGAGTGATATCGTTATCTTATGTCGAAGTTCGTCACCAACGAACTTCGATTTATGTTTTGCCGTTCTGGTGCAAAATCATCGCGTGCGAGGCACGTTGGCGATTTCACGCCAGTTTCTCTCACCTCTCGTCCCTCGTCCCCCTCCCTCGTCCTCACTCGCTCGCTTGCGAGGAGGGCGAGCGGGGGCGAGGGCACAAGGCCATGAGGCCTCGCCCTCAAGGCCCCTCAACCGCCAGTTGGGCTGAGGCAGCAATCAGCGGCTGGCGGCTGGCCGGCCGGTGGCCGGCCGGTCACTTGACCGGCCGCCGACCGTCCAGCCAGCCGGCAGCAAGCTGGCCGGCGGCCAGCAAAATGCTGGGCGCCAACCAGCCCTCACTGACGTGAGGGCTGGCCAGCCAGCGCAACCACCCCTCGCTTCAGCGAGGAGGGAGGGCCGAACCGGCCCTCCCGTTATATATATCTGTACCTATACCAATACCTATACCTAGACATATACCTATACTTATACCTAAACCTAAACCTATACCTATACCTATACCTATACCTATACCTATACCTAAACCTGTACCTATACCTATACCTATACCTATACCTATCCCTATACCTATACCTATACCCTATACCTATACCTATACCTATACCAATACCTATACCTATACCTATACCTATACCTATACCTATACCTATACCTATACCTATACCTATACCTATACCTATACCTATACCTATACGTATACCTATAC
>SZWC01041178.1:0-11317 GCA_023375785.1 Penium margaritaceum
GCGTGCCAACTTGGTCATCGTCGGAAAGCCAGACGGCTCCAAACGCTTCTGTGTCGACTTCCGCGACCTCAACCGTGTCACCGAGGAAGATGCCTATCCCATGCCGCTGATCGTCGACATACAGGAGTGTCAACAGGGGCGCGGATGGTTTGCAAAGCTCGATGTCAAAGCAGCCTTCCACACCGTCCCCATGCATCCGGACTCCATCGTCAAAACAGCCTTTGTCACCCCTGAAGGCCTCTACGCTTTCACCCGCATGCCCTTCGGTCTCTGCAATGCTAGCGCCACGTTTCAGCGCGTCATGGATTCTACCCTCCGCGGCATCCCCAATGTGAGCTGCTACATCGACGACATCATGGTTGTCGCCCACAGCTTCAAGGACCTCTTCTCCTCCCTCTCCGCTGTCTTCGCTGCACTCCGCGCTGCAAACCTCAAACTCAAGGCTGCCAAGTGTTCCATTGGTGCTGCGGAGATGGAGTTCTTCGGCTTTGTCATGAGTGCCGACGGCATTAAAACGGACCCTGTGAGAATTGCCGCCGTCCAGGAATGGCGTCAACGCACTACTGCGGGGCAGGTTAAGATCTTCCTGGGCTTTGTCTCCTTCTATCGCAAGTTTGTCCGCGACCACGCACGCATCATCCGCCCGCTCCAGCAGCTGACCCATCAGAACGTCCCATTCGAGTGGACTACGGAGTGTGCCACCGCTTGGGCAGAAGTCAAACGCCGCTTGGTCACCGCGCCCATGTTGGAGTTCCCTGACTTCAACCTCCCCTTCGCCATCACAACCGATTGGTCGCGGGAAGGCCTTGGTGCCGTCTTATCACAGTCGGCCCAGGAACCGATCCAGCAGGTGATTGCATATGCCAGCCGCACCCTCACTGACGGTGAGCGGAACTACCCACCGGTGAAGGGCAAGTTCTTGGTGGTGTTGTGGGCCCTCCAACACTTCCGCGACTACATTAAGAATGGCAAGCCTTTCACGGTCTTGACGGATCATCAGGCGTTGCAGTGGCTGCTCATGACGCAAAATCATGAGGGCATCTTGGCCAAGTGGGCTCTCCTCTTGCAAGGTTACAACATGAAGATCAAGTATCAGCCCGCGCTTGCTAACCGCAACGCGGATGCTCTTAGCCGCCTCCCACGCACGGATTGGCCGCACCCAACGGATCTATAGGACAACCTCCGAGAGTCTCTCTGCACAGATGCCTTCCCACCCGCGAATGCTGAACCCCAGTGGGAGGGTGTCGCTTGCGAATTCACGGAGGAGGAATCCGTGGTCGCATACCAACTCCTATCCGAGCTGGAGCCTGCTGAGTACCTGGGCACCGCGGAAACCCTCCCTACTCTCGCCGCCACCGGTCTTCAGCTTGCCCGCCGCTTCAACCCTACTATCCGCGGCTGGACATTGGACGACGTCGCAGCACACATTCCCTGTCCCCCCTCTCGGCCATCATCCCGCCGGACTCCCACCACCACACCGGTGGCCATCGCTTCTTCTCCAATGACCCCTCCATCCACTGCCTCCCCTCTTCTCGACACGCGGCACTCCCTCTCCTTGGTCGACTTCCTTCTTCATTCCCCAGCATCTACGGAACAACTGCAGGCACTCTTTTCCTCCTACAACCCCTCCCTCTCCCCCGTCGGCATCCGCCTCTCTTGCACCCTCACCCGTGATACAGGTGTCCGCATGGTAGCCCATGCAATTGTCACAGCACACTCCCGCATCCGGGAGGATGCCTGCCAAGCACCATACACATGGGCCCCCACACCGTTGACCACCGGTCCACCAACGCCGGCCGAAATCCACGTGGCATGGTGTTATGTGTGGGTCTATGGCCGCAAGTTTGTGGCCATCGTGGACACCGGCGCCATCCATACTACCATCGCGCTGCGGATGGCCCTCACCCTGCATCTCGACCACCTCATTGTGCCCACTCGACTCCGCTTCTCCATCTCCACCGGCGCCATTGATGCACCCATCGGACAAATCGAGGCCCTGCCCATCCAGGTCGCCAACGTGCATGCATCGCACACCGTGCAGGTTTGCGACGTCCGCACATATGACATGCTCCTGGCGGCCGACTGGCTTGCGCCGCGCCAGGCGGATATATTGCTCGGAGTCGGCATTCTCAGTCTCATTTCTGCAGTCGGCATTCGATCGTTCACCTCGCTCTTCACTTCGGCTCGACCACTCCCCGTACTTTCTCCTATGGTTCTCACGCCGCCCGCTTCTGGCACTCAGTTCACCCATCGTGTTACTCGCAATTCCAGCACCACCCGCGGCACAACATCCGCAATGGCTCGCCCTTCTGGCGCGGGGACCGCGCCCTCAAACGGGGGGGGTGAGCGGGTCACGAGATGGACCTTCCGACGACAGCCCGCGGGCCGTGTTAGAACTGGTGCAAGACGGTCCGCATCACCAGCGGTAGCAGCATCCGGTGCAACCCCAGGAGCACCTCCAGCATCAGGCCCGTCCGCGGCAGCAGCAGCGTCACCTGGAGCCCCTCCGGCCCCAACTCCTGCGGCAACAGCAGGGGCGGCGACATCTGAAGCCTCGCCGGCACCAGGCCCCCCCGCGGCATCGGAAGCCTCAGCGGCATTCGAAGCAGCAGCATTACCCGGAGGCCTTCCGGCACCGGGTCATTCCACGGCACCAGATGTAGCAGCATCCCCTAGGGCACCCCCGGCACCAAGCCTTACCGCAGCGATAGCGGCAGCATCACCAAGTACGCCTCCGCCATCTGGCCCTGATGCATCCCCGGCGGTGATGACAGCTGCGGGAGCACCGCCACCATCCGACCCATCTGCACCAACCGCGCACTCCTCCTCTCCACCGGCCTCACGTGGAACCCTACGCCCCTTGCTCAGTGCCAGCACAATCATGGAGGGCGCGGAGACACGTCTGGAGGAAAGCTCTGGGGACAGTGGAGATCATCCCAAGACGGATTACCTGCTCGACGTGGTAAGCAGCGTGATCATCCACTTACTAGACGAGCTCCTGGAGGCAGTCCGCGCAAGCTTGGGGGACTCCTTCTTCAACCCCGCCTGGCAAATGGCACTGAAGGGAGCGGCCAAGACCGCCCTCGCATTGGGGCCACGAGCGCGACAAGTATAGTTATTGGAAACAGCGGGGTCCGAGCGTCTCCTTTTGGTGCTCCGCGACCTCCTCAACCTTCGTCCAGCGCAAGCCATGGCGGGTGTGATAGCGCTCCTATACACGGTATAACCTGACCATAATGTGGATGCTGCCCGCGAATGGTGGCTCCTGGTCCGCCGTGACCAGACCGCGAATCCCACACGCCGCTATGTACATCTACTCCAGGAGCGCGCCCGGGCATTCACGGTATACCACGCTGCCTGCATGCCGGCAGGAGCAATGGAAGTACCTGACCGCAAGGCAACAGCGGAACTCTAGATGTGGGGCTACCTATTCAAGCTCACCTCCCGCAGGTGGGGACTGCAGTACACCATGGCAGAACTGGCAGCCATCTCTACGGCAGAGCAGCAGCACGAGCATTGGTTCACCGCTATCGCCAACGCCTGGCAGCTGACTCAAGACAACGCCACGCGCCAACGGGTTGTGACTGAGGTAGCGGAAGGGTTATGGAAATCCCTTCAGGGAACCCGCACAGCACTAACAGAAGAGGTAGTACGTCACTAGGCCCGTGAAGCAATCAATGTGTGTCGCGAGGAAAAGAACCGCACCCATAGTGAAACTGAAGAGGCGCAAGAGTATCTCCGCGACTCCTCCGAGCTCACAAGCATGAGGGAGCGGCTGCGTGCACTTTGGCATGAGATCGCAGAAGAACGGAGGCGGAAGGAAGAAGCTGCAGCGGAGCAAAGGGTGGCACAAGAGGTAGAAGCTGTGGTGGAAGCTGTAGTTGCGGCCGCGGAACGCGAAGCAGGTGTGGAAGACCCAACAGGACAAGAAACAAAAACCGCTTCGGAGGTAGAGGCGGCAGATGCAAGGGAGGCGGCGACCGCGGCAAAACAAGTAGCAGAGGCGCATGCAGCAGAGTAGCAGGAAGAGGCACAAGGGGAAAGCAGGGGTCGAGCCCAGGACGTGCTCGTATACGCCAAGGCGGCGGCAGCCAGAAGAGGAGCACGGAAGAACACCCCACGACTGACTCTGTCCCGGGCTCTGCTCGACAGAAGAGCCAAACTCCAGCGTGCAGCCAGAAGAGCTATAGCATCCGCGGCTCCCCGGGAGCAGGCAGTCCCAGTTCACGCATCGTCAGTCAGCCGAGAGGCTGAGCCACAAAAGGACTCCGCTGCAAAGAAGCAAACGCCGTCATCGGAGACTACACCAACATCCCACCGCAAGGAAAAAGGGAAGCGGACCATTAAGGACAGCTCCACGACCATCACCCCCGCCAAACGGAATAAACAAGCCCGCCCCACCCCAAGAATTGGTCAGCCTGTTGACCTGGAACAGCTCGCGCAGGTCCAGCGGAGCGTCGCCCAAGCAATGGAGCTGCTCCTGGCAGTATCCCGTAACGTACCATTACCGGCTAGAGCGGTCCCGGCTCAACTTCAGCCCCTCCTGGGGAGCGCAGGCACTACACCACAACACAAGCAGGGGATCGAAAAAGGTGCTGCGGTGACTGCGACGAAACAGAAGGCAGGTGGGGTGGTGATCTCCAAACTCAGCGAGTCACCATGACCTGACGAAGACCAGCCAATCATGAAGGGGCGGGGCCTGCTGCGACTCCCCGAGGCAGCATCGGAACAGAAGGCAGAAGCAGAGGCAGGCGAGGTCCGCGGAGCACGAGGTCGACGGCATGGAGCAGTGCCCGAGATGACACTACGAAGCCAATGGGATGAAGGGGAACTCCGCGCGGTAGGGATTCTGCGCATCTTCCCCGCTTCGGACAGCTAGGACAGGGAGCCCCCCGTCTATGACGAGAAAAACCAACGGCACCTTAAGACGATGAAGGCGGAACAAGATGCAAGGAGGGCCCAAGGGCTGCCGGCGCTGGAAAAGGAGAAGAAGAGGAAGCTGGGAGAAGCTGCCGCGGGAAAGGTGGTGAAGGAGAAGCCCGCCGAGACGCAGGACTGGAGGATCTGGCAAGCTGCGCACATCCTGCTCCGTGCCACAACCAAAGAACAGCAGAAGGTGGAGGCGGAGAAGGTATACAAGGCCCTGGGGGCGCGGATGGGGGTGGAATATGACAGGAGGAAGAAGGACGATCTTGCCCACACCTGCGAACAATACGCGTGGGAGGGTGGCCGTCTGTGGCGGACCAAGCCACAGGTCTTGTGGGTGCCCCCACCCACTTTGCAGCGAGCGGTGGTCGAAGCATACCATCAACACCACCACTGGCGTCTAGGCACTCAAGGAGCGTCTCACCCCCATCCTGCACATCCCAAACCTTCTGGCAATAGTGAAAGACGTAGAGCAACATTGTGCCCCATGTGAACGCCACCGCAAAATAACACCGCGGGACATGCCGCTCTTCTTACCCTCCCCCATCGGCGAGCCGTTAGACCGTTTCATTATTGACTTCCACGGACCTCGTCCTCGCCATGCCCAAGGAGAACGGTACTGGATTGCAGCAGTGGATCATTTCACCAAGTACATGTGGGCCGGGCCGTTCCTGACAAGTCCTCGGAGCGTGCGGCATGCTTCATCAGGGAAGAGGTGTTCTACAAGTTCGGAGGATGTCGTGTGGTGCACAGTGACAACGGCACTGAGTTTGCAGGGGTGTTCCGCGAAGAGCTTGCGGAGTGGGGAATGCAGCATGTTCATTCTGGACGATACCGACCTTAATCCCAAGGCCAGGTCGAGCGGCTGCACGAGATCCTGGAGCGGGCAGTGGCCACCGCAGAGGTCACACACTGGGCGGAGACCCTCAAAAAGACCGCCCGCTTCATCAATATCACCCCTAGCCGCGCCACCACATTCTCGCCACATGCCCTCCTCTTCAGGCAGCCTCCGCGCGCGGCACTTGGCATGCCGCAGCCCCCACTTCTGCTGCCACTGGACCCAAAGCAACAGCAAGATGGAGGCTCAGAGAAGGAGCGGGAGCTAGCAAGGGACAAGGAAGTGCATGAGTGGTACCGGGCGCGATGCCAGAAAACCGCCGCGGTGAGGGCAGAGGCACGCCTCCGAGCATCGGTTTCGACTTGGCGCGGCTGTGATGTTGCCAACCGGCGCCTCAACCACGGGGCAATTGAGGAAGGAAACCTTGTGTACCTCCGCCCCTTCCCCGGTGCAGGGCGTGAACCAGAAGAGGCGCGGCAGGTGTATCGCGTGGCCGTAGTGGACGCGGGATGAGTGTGGCTGGAAGGGCCAGACGGGTTCAGTGCGCGGAGCTACCCTGCAACAGAGCTCGTTTTGCTACCCCCGGCCTGGGAAACGCACATACCCGGTACGGCTGGAGAACTCCCTCCGCTGGAGGCGCGCAAGGGATCAAGGGGATGGCGCGCGGAGGAGGTGCTGGAGCAGTGCGAGAGCCAGGTGTCGGAGCAGGAGGAAGTGTGGAGTCACGAACCTCCGGAGGAACCAACGGAAGGCTCTGATGTGCAGGAGGTCTCCGCGGAAGGAAGACGCGTGGTACATGAGCAGCAGGAGCAGCGGGAGCAGCAGGAGCAACAGGAGCCGCAGGAACAATAGGAGCAACCAGAACAGCAGCAGTCAAGATCACAACAGACGGGCAGCGGAGAAATAACCCCACAAGGGGTCACCGATCCTCCACGAAAGAACGCCCCCATGAGCCCCCGGGCCCTGGCGGCCTACACGGGGCCCTGCGCCGTCTGTGGGGAGAACCTGCCCAAAGAAAAGCTCTTGAAAGTTGTCTGCCGCGCCTGTGGCCAGCCCGTGCATCAGGGGCTGGCCAAAAGCTACATTGGTTGGAACTGCACCTGTCTACGGTGCATGAGTGAAGACCAAGGGGAGGAAGCGGATTAGAAAAAGGAAGAAGGCGGCAAAGCCGGCCCTGGTTCCGGCGGCATAGCCGGCCCAGGCTCCGGGGGAGGAGAGGCGCAAGGAGGATGGGACCCCGATGAGGAAGAAGAAGAGGAAGCAGCAGGGATGCGGCAAGGGCCACGTACAGTGACGGGGGCCACCATGAGACAATGGCAAAAGGAAGGTCGGATGGTAGCGGCGGAGCAGGCCCAGAAGGAGAAGGCACGCCAGACGTGTGCTCAATGCGGGCACCGCTGGGGCAGAAGGGTGCAGGACTGTGAAGGATGCCACCGAAGGATATGCGACGAATGCCTGGAGCAGCCACGGAACGCAAAAGGGGAACGGAACGGATCAGAAAAATGTCGAAGGTGCCACCAAGAGATCGAGCGCGAGCTCGGGATCCAGAAGCCGATGCGTGTCACCGCAAAGGGAGAGGAGGTTGATTCGAAGGATGAGGACAAACAGGACCTGCCCGCACCTGCCGCGGAAAACTGCCCCACCTGCATAAAGGCTGTCCGCACAGGGGAGCGCTTTACCCAGTGTGACCGGAGAGCTCATCAGAGCTGCTTGGTGACGGGTAGCTCGGCATGGGCAGGACTGTGTCAAAGATGTGTGGGAGCGGAAATCGTGGAAGCAGGGGCCTCACTATCCTACGCTACTGAAACTTTGGCCCCACTCTGCGAAGGGTGTGAAATAGAGCTGACCAAATTTAGCAAACCCTGCGGCATGTGTCGAACCATGTGCCACCTGCGGTGTGGCAAACGAGGGAAGGAGGGCATCTGGACCTGCAGCAATTGTCGCAACAAGCCGCGGAGGATGAAATGGAAGTTCTCCAACAAGCGCCTCTGCACGGGGAACAACTGCCTTGGCCGGCTTGAGGGGTCAGTCTACCGGTGCGAGCACTGTGGAGGCCTGGCACATGAATCCTGTGTCAAGGAGGTGGGGCGGAGCAGCGAAGGCAAACGGATCTACCGATGCTCAAGCTGCCAAAAGTACGAGCGCGCGCCACACTGCTCCTCATGCAAGAACTTGGTCGGCGCATCCACGATCGGAGCGCAGTGTGAAGGATGCCGACTATTCGTCCATGATGAGTGCGCGGTGAAGCTCAAGCGGAGGGGAGGAACGGTGGAAAAACACTGCAGGCCGTGCCAGGAGCGGGGTCGCCCCAAGCCCCGCAAGTACTTCGTGCAAAAAGCGCGCTGAGAGACTCTGGGACAGAGTCTCGAAAAAGGGGGGGGTTGGGGGCATCAGTGTCACACACAATCCTGCCGCAGCTCCGCGGAAGAAGTGATCGGCGGAATAGGGATCGAGGAGGCAGAGGGTCCGCGCATGGGATGCTGGCTCCCGCGGATGCGGTTGAGCAAGGGGTAAGCGCGGATCCAGGGGATGCAGGGGTCAGGGTACCGGTGGAAGGGCCGCCGCAGACGAACATTCGTCTGCGGCGGTTCTTCTCAGTCAAAGAATTTGTGGCCAGGCGGGAAGCAGCGAAGGGAGGGGCTGCGGTGCAAAGGGAACATGGACAAGCTGAAGTAGGATCCGCGACCACTGACGGAGCGCAGGCAGGACAGTAGAGGAATTGAGCAATCAGAGAAGAAAAAGACCAATAAGCACAAGTGACCAAGCATCAATTACGGAAGAATCTCAGGAGACGCACCGCGGAAGACAAAGATTCAAGGAAGAACACGAAGAGCCGCGTGTACGAGCCGCGGATGAAGAAAATGACCAGCAGAATAGACAGTGTGTGTGGGACGAGACCCGCGGTGCGTAGCCGCACCACGTGGAGTCCGAGTAGGAGGAAGAAGGATGATGTGAGAAGGACGAGACCGACTGCGTGTAGACATGCTATGCAGAATCCAAAGTAGAAAAGGGCCTCACTAGCAAAAACACAAGTGCAACTTAGACATGCTTGCCTTCCGAAGTGTTCCATGTACTCCGCAATCAGCTTTATCAAAGTCATTGGCCCACTCTCATTCCTGTGCTCCGCCCATTGCCCTCTTGACCTCAGTTGCTCTCGGAGTCCGGTCCGCGGACTATGGGAGTATGCGCGTGAAGAACCAAAAGTCCGAGTGAGGTGGGCTGCTGGCGGTGTCTCTTGCTTGCACACGTCTGCGGAACGGGGTTCCGCAGAGAGGAGTCGGACGCCACGAGGTGGTGGGCTCCCGTGTGGGGAGAAGTGGAACGCGGAGCATCACTCATCGGTGAGGTGCCTGCGCAGAGGCCTAGAACTGTGGTCCGCGGAATAACTGATAGTTGGGGGGGTTTTTCATTGTGGGTTGCTGAACTGTAGTGGCTCGCGGAGGGTCACTTCTCATGAAGGTTTATACGTAGCAGTCCCAAACACGTTGTCCGCGGAGTGGCCTCTAGCCTAGGGGTGGCGACCGTGTCTTGCGGATCACTTGTAGTAAACTTGAAGTAGTGAAGGGAGAAATCCGCGGAGATCCGCAGAGAGTCGCCGTCTGCGGAAAAACCAGGGACGCGGCAAAATTGGGGGTATCACGAGGTTCAACTCTTCAGTCCGCAGAACTGCCAGTAGCTATGGGTGGAGAACCTGTGATGCGGCTACCTATCTGAGTAGAGCTATAGTTATAGTAAGAAGTGCATAATCCGCGGAATACGCGGAATTAAGCCTACGCGGAGAAAGTTACAGGCGCGGCAACATTGGGGGTATCAGTGTCATGGCGCGGTGAGCATGGACACTTCCTTGCTCCTTGTTTAGCGGAACTGCGCGTGACCTTCAGATCAGTCATTGATGTCGGCAGGAAGTTTTGTGCATCAAGATTGCAGGAGAAGGCAGCAGCAGTCATCTGTGCGGTGCTTCTTGCCGCGCCAAGCTACCAGCTACGAGAACGATCGGAACTCCTTGCCGGTATTGTCCCGCACCCCAATCCGCTCCTTGCCACTTGTCCAACATCAACGTGTGAACGAGTGGCTAGAGCAGCTGCACTGGCGTCGCATCATGAACGCTCTGGGTGACCGTGTGGAAGTGGAGACAGTCTCCGACCATGGCAGCCGCGGACCCAGCCATTCCCAGCACGAGTCGGAGGGACAAGGGGCTGTGGCTGCGGCACTACCGTGGTTTTCCGACCCCTAACCATCGTCGGAGCAACACACTGATAGTGGAGGACTCGGAGCCTATCGCGGATTGGTCTACCAGCGTTGTGGCGGGCAGCAGCCGACGGTGGCAAGCGGCATAGCGGCACACCACGCATCCTTGACAATACTTCCGCAGACACAGAACCCCGAGGAAGCGGAAAATACCGACAACCCAGTAGTGGACGACCAACGACTTGTGACGGATTTGCAGCAGAAAGGATCACTGGCTCCCACTCTTGGGATGTCTCTGAACTCCACCCTGCCGTGACAGGTGGAAGGGACGGTCCCGGGAGATATGGCAACGGGACCACCTACAACGGGATCAAAGCAGTAGCAGGCGACCCCACCAGTGCTCCACCCGGGAGGCGAGCTGCTAGGGATGCCGGGGCCCCTACAAACACCGGAATCCGTGCTGTTGTCAGTGAACCAGCCACTACCGAATCAGCCTTCCGCACCTGCGGTGGAACCCGTCGCACCCTCTCAACCACCAATGTACTTGCTGAAGCACTCTCCGGGAGTCCGCCAGGCAAGGGGGCCGCCACAACACTACATGCCCGGCCCAATATTGCAGCAGAAGCTTCCGCCGCTGGGCATGAGTGTACCATTGATGGGAGAACCCTCACAGGCCGTACCAAGAGCACCGCCACAGCAGCACGTGCACCCATCCCAGGCGGTAACCAGTGCGATGCAATCAGGAGCACTGCCGGCATTGGGACCACCCACCCAACAACCTTGGCAATCCATGCCGCAAGCAGGGATGTCGGCTTAGCCCCCTAAGGGGATGACGCAGCTAGGGACTCAGGGTGCGTGCGTTACCCACCAGGGAGCCCTAGCGCACGCACCACCAACGGGGACTCAACCATCGACCCACCACTAGTAGATGGTTGGGGGTATGGCACCAATGAACGCCATAATCCAGCCTTCCGCTCCGTCCCTGTGGGCGACACAGCACCTGCAGTCCGGGGCATGGCACAAGGGAGGATGACGCTGCCAATGCTCATGGCCGGCGCACTGCCACAGCCACCAGCGATTGCCCAGCAACAAATTCCTCATCAGCAAATGATTGGAACAGTGCCCGCGGGAGCACCATAAGCCTGTAAGCCAAATGACGGAACTTGATGACCAGACTCGCGAGTCCGAGTCTGAGTCCAGACTCGCGAGTCGAGTATCGTGGTCCGGACTTGACTCGGGAATCGCGAGTCCTCGGCCCGGGGGAGGGGGGGGAATGACGGCGGCGAGGTCGGGTCGACCCCGCCGCTGGGCAAAAGAATGCGAGTGGGGCCTTAGACCCCCCTCGCCCCCCCCCCCCCCCCCCCC
>SZWC01041181.1:0-11316 GCA_023375785.1 Penium margaritaceum
TCTCTCTCTCTCTCTCTCTCTCTCTCTCTCTCTCTCTCTCTCTCTCTCTCTATCTCTCTCTCTTTCTCTTTCTCTCCTTCTCTCTCTTTCTCTATGTATCCCTTTCTCCCTCATTGATTCGTGAAAGATATGCAAGGTCATGATGAATGTACGTTTTAAAGAATTAAAAACAGTAAGAACATGTTCTCCATTTACATCAACAGCAAAACTGAAGAAAAGGTGGCCTCATTTTGTTCTCTATGTATTTTACATGAAAACGTTTGGCCTTTTTCAAATTTCAAGATAACAAAGTAATGGAAGGGACCATTGAACTTGAACAATAGTCTCAGATACAAGTGTTTGTATATCCAGATATTTGGTTTCATTATGCAAAAAAGAGGTCATATAGAGTATTTTAAAGAGATTATGCAATGAAATAGACACAAAAAGAAAAAAAGGGCATGTATCATTCCATGTAAGAACAAAGGAAAAGCAAGGCATGTAACACTCCTTGAAAAGGACCCTATCTTATGGGGCACAAGTGCATATGTAGTCCTCTTCATGCTTATCAAAACATCGTAAAGGAAAAGGGGAGAATAGGATCAAACTTTTATCTATTCATGGTAAATTAAATTAAGTTAAAAAAGAAATAAGATAACAGTTTCCACTTTCTTCCTTGCGACGTTTCCATGTATTGAAACATTGTGAAGTTTGTTTGCAGAGAAGAATTCCATGTTTCCTTTCTTCCTTGTAAGAATGAGAACATCTCTCTTTCTAAGATATCTGGGAAGAAAATGGTGATACGTGCAAAACAAAGAATTCGAATCATAACCAAAAATTGAAATCAAAGTGACCAATGTCGTCATCTTCTACGGATGTCGCAACCACTTCAAAATCACTTATCACAGAAAACATAGAAAAGTAAACGTTTTTCCATATTCAAATGAAACAAAATGTTTGCAAGATGATCTGATTCCATACGTTTATAGAGGCACTCCTTCTCGGGTTGGGGAGAACAATGAAAGTAGGAAGAATGCACAAATCCTCTGGAACGTTTTGGTCTTCCATGGATAGTACAAATGCATTTCCCATCATGAATAGGTCTCCAAAGAGCAGGAAATGAAAGACTTGAAGCAAAACAAAATCGCCTCAATATTGATACGATCAGAGTTCTAGTTCAAAATAAACACTAATACAATCATAAAAGGCAAAATGAATTGTCCATGAAGGGTGGTCATGCTGTTGACAACATTTTCCTTGTGTTATTTTAGGACATTTTCATAATACTGTTACCATTTGCTTGTTAAGAATGCATTTTAAATTTGAACCTCTAGGGCAACAAATCTTTCCAATGATCATCTATTAATTATTATCATGTTTTTTTAGATGAAGTTTGTTAGAATTTAAAACATTCCTCATCATGTGGGCTAATGAAACACCAAATACAACTTCTTAATGGTGCTCTTTTTAGGGAGACTTCGTATTTTACGTAAAGCATTGATATAAGAATTCAAACACACATTGAAAAATCCTATAACAGGTTTTCACCATTCACAAATCACTATACTTTCACATTTCAATGAGTGAGATCGTCGTGTCAAATTGGAAGGTTTTATACAATGAATCTGCATGGCAGTGGTTCTTCAAATTTTAGCAAACTAGATTCATGACGCAAAGGATTATGCATCAAAATGTATAAATCTTAGTCAAACAAACATTTCACTTTGTTGGCATTCATTTATATTCATTTTCCTTGAGCTAGGACATAAAACTTCATGATCTTCACTCAACAATACAAAAATGGTTCAATGTACGTCTTTTTCTTTATCATTTACAAGTTCACATTAGCTTTATGAGCTTCAATAGCTCAATAAATTCTTTAGTATCCGAAATTTCCAATAGTTCATTCCAAGGACAAGGATGAGCTTTTCTGGTCACTATTGAAAATTTGGAGTTAAAAAGAAAAAACATATGCTCAAACCCACACAATCCGCTGTTTTCTTCATTAAATCATGTTATGTTTGCAAACACAAGGATGGTTATCAAGAAAACACCTTTAAAATCAATTGTACACAAAACGTCATACCATAAGCCGTAATCAAATGAGAAGAGTATCATATTGAGACATCAACAATTAATTGTTCGCTTGTCATACTTCAGTTTATCGAGAAAATAATAGAAAACATGATGATTTGGATTTTAACAAACACGTACACATCAAGGAAAATGTTTCATCCAAAAGAGAATGCATTGATTCTATGACAAAATATGCCAGAATCATAACTTCCTTGGTCATCTTTATCAGAATAAGGAGAAGATACACATTATTTTCATCGCAAATGCACTACAAGTGCTTCTCATGCTTCTACACATCTAACATGTGAAAACTAAAAAATGACTAAAAACGTCCACTTCATCCTACTAAGGAAGGAAGGTTCTATTTATTACATTTTCTGGTGTTTTACTAACTATTAAGTCAAATTTATGATGTATTTTACACAAGCAGTGAAGGCATGATCCTCATTATGCTGTGTTAGAGAAAATGTCCTATCATTTCCTTCTTCAGTTCATAGAAGAAGGATGATTACACATATGAGATAAGTAATCAAGTGATAACATAGTGAGTTTCTTAATCACCATTTTATGGAGGTTATTGCCTTTGTTAATCATGCATGTTTCACTTTAAAGCAATGAAAAATGTGTCTTTGAGATTATTTGCTAACAACAGTGGTGGAATTCGTGGAACAAATAAAGGGATAAATCAAAAGAGTATTTTATCTGATGATTTTTAACATCTTTTACATTTCGATGCCTAAGAAGGGAGGGAGAGGGAAGAGATGGACTTTTGTCCACAGCCAAGAGAGTAAACCTAAGAGGGAGGAAGTTATGACACTTGAAACACCAATGGAATGGAGAAGATTACTTCAAGGATGAAGAGATTACTTAAGCTCAAGCTACACCTTTTGGGCTTGATTTTGATACCATCGCTCAGTATTTAAGAAAGAATATTTAAGAATGAATGTTGTTATGGATGTGTGAAGATCTATAACTTTTACGGCGAAGATAACAAAGAGAATTAAAAAAGCATCAGCATGAATGAGTTCCATGCTCTCATCTATCAACCCTCTTGTTGTCATTTAAAATCTTGAACATTGAACGTATAAAGATATGAATAATAAAGGAAAACAAGTATTTATTCCCAAGGTGACCTCCTTGCTCAAGTTCGAACAAAATGAAGCACCCAATGAAAAAACATGTTTGTATACACACAAACATAAGGTTTAAAGGCTACAAAATACATTCATTTTTATACCCTTAATGGTGAAAAAACTTAGAATAAAGATGATAAGATGTGTCAGAATATCCTTGAGCATGTAATTGATATGCAAAGGGATATTTACACATGTGGTTTGCAAGATAGAATAATCCTAGCTAAGTAAGAGAGGTTTCAAAATGTTTTTTGGTCTTGTCTCCAAGGCAAGGTAATGCGGAATCATGTACATCAATAGGAACGTGAGAATAAAGAAGAAATGTTTCAAATCACCCAAAACACTAAAAGTATGAAAGGAATTTCGATTTTCTTACCATAACAAGAAAATAGGAGGAAACATTTCAGCATATAGGATTTCCTTCAATTAAACTCCTTTGACCATTATCCATGATACTTTATAACATTTTTCTAAGGATAGAAATATTGTGTGTAAGAAATTTACTTATTTTTGGTTTGAACATTTTGTGTCCTAATTTCGATAAACAATTATAGATAAAAATGATAATCCCGCTTGTCACAATATGTTTGTCTTAAAGAAAACCGTCAAGGTTGATCTTTAAATACTTGTTGTTATTGCAACATGGCATCCTTAGTCACTATCAAGTGGTATTATAAACTAAAGAGGACATGATCCATCTCGAAGCTTTGTAACAAACGTTTTCTATGAAAGACAAATAGACGAAAATACTCAATCAAAGGATTCATCTTGTCATCTCTTGTTCTAATGTTTTCGTATGAAGCAACATTAGCTTAAACCTAAAGGAAATTTGCACAAGCATGCACACGTGATTTCCCCTTCTTCAATAAACGATTTTTGTACAAGTTATACACATTACATTCCCCAGGAACCTAATCTCTTGCTACATTCACCATGCAATAGACATTTCATGAGAGGTACTAGGTTTTGAGGGCCAGGGTTGGCCTTAATGCATTATGTTATCCATTTGTATCAAATTTGGAGTGAAATGAATTTCATCTCCTTGAATGAATGGACATTCAATTCATATCTTAACCTTCTAAAAGATCTAATGTGGCATTGTCGGCCTTTTGAGCTCATGAGCCTTAAGCTTTAAGGTCAAGGTTGCTTGGTCAATCTATCACAACCTCCTAAAACTTCCTCTAACCCTTTCAGCTAGCAATACCCCTTCATCCACAAAATAAATCTTTGGCTGGCCCTCTCATTTATCAAACCGTCCATGTGGTTATGCAAGTACCTGCTACTTCCAATGCAAGAATGTCCAAGAAGGCCCTCCCACAAAGACTTGATGGGGCTAAAATCACCGAAGCTAATATGCCTTGAATTGCCTTCAAGCATCAATTTGTGCATCAAATCACTTTCCATGCTTTGAGAGTCTATCTCTACAAATGATAGCCTTTGAAACAAACAAGCCACGCCTCAGGAGGCAATTCCTCAAAAGGTATGCTCCTTCTACAATGCAGGCTAATGACTACAAGAAATTTGCTTCAATTTGTATTCCAAAAATGAGCCAGAGGGAATCCAAGATGAGTGCCCTGTGTGTCCAAAATGTTTAACTTGTGGCTACATCCTCCCAACTAGTTCAAGAAACTCTGCATCAAATTCCCCATCTGATCTTCAAAATCTCAAGTGTATCGTTTATTGCATCCTCCAATCCTTTTCCTTCCAGATTTGAATGGAGATTGCACATTCCACCTTCCTCAATCTTGAAATGGTGTTAGAGTATGACAACAGCCTTTCAGAACAAAAAGGGCTTGAACACATGTGCTCACCATGGAATGCCATACTCCAACTTTCTACAATTGAGAGATGCTTGCAGACTTCCAATGCATTCAATAACACGCTTTTATCCCAAGCCTACACTCTTAAGATATGCAACATATTGAGGACATCTCTACACTCCAATCCTTGTACGCCATGCGGCTCGAGAATACTTTCCTGAAATCTGAGGCTAATGTCTTAAGCATTCATGAACAATCCACAAAGGAGGCACAAGTAAAACATCTTTCCATTTTTTCCTATAGATGCAAACAATTGAAGGAAGGGAAAGACCAAATCCTTTGGTAACATAAGTAGACATTGTTATAACATCCTACGGAAGGGTGGATGTCTACGTAAGAAAATCGAAAGATTCTAATGCATTGGAAGAAAACATTCTCACATTCTTTGAAATCAATCAAGCAAACAAAGCTACAGTGGCAGCATACAATAATTTGTTCATACCAAACAATGATGCAAGTATTCACAATGATCAGGCTAATGAATCTGGAACACAGTTGGATCCTCCAAAAAGGCAATGGCTACCACTACAGCCTTCGATGCATAAGCACATTGAGAAAGCTAGAACATCATCACATTTGCCGTTAGTATTAGCCAGCATATTTACACGATTTCAGTAACATGTTTACTCATAGAGTCGGAAGAGCACAAGATTTCACCAAGGAAAAAACTACTTTTGTAACATTTAACAACTAATCAGATGACAAAGCAAAAAAACAAAAACGATATCTCCACAATGCAAATTACTATAAATACTTAAAACAAGCTATGTAATGAAGATAAAACAGTAACAGGTTTTCACATGGCGGACAAAAGAAAAGCAAATTCTTAGATAAAACCAGCACATGAAGCAGGAATGAAGCAAATTCATCCTTGGCAGGAGCAAAATCTGTTGCACTGTTTAACAACAAAATGAGCTGATAAAGTTGAAACATATGCACATTGTTTTGGGAAAAATGAATACCACATAAAGATATTTCAGCAAACTCGCTACAACAGTGGAAACAAAACCGCTTTTCTATGGTAATTATGGACACTACTAGCACTTTTAAGAACAAAAACACTTAAACAGCAAGAGAAGCGTAATATTAATTCATGATGGAAATGCATATGATGGCAACTTCTTATAACAAACAAGTATAAAAATCAGGAATGTTATCGTGTTTATCCTTAATGACAGTGCGAACTATTTGACTTTTTCAAACCATATGAGCTAATGAAGAAGGAATGACAAGAGATTTCTCTTGGACAATTAAAACACTACTACACCATCTTACAAGGAACAATCTCAAAGAGCTTGTAACAAAACCTTCTTTCTTCACAACACCAATGCAATACATGAAAAAGAACGAATCTTCAATGACCTCAGTAAGCTAGAATGGTGACAGGTTGTACTTCAATGTAGAAGACATTGCTAAATGAGTTTCTTCAGGACAAGCCAAAGTGCAAGTAATGGCATAACCACTCTCCATATTCAAACGCAAAACCCAAGTTTGCCCATTGATATGGCAATGAAATCTACAAGATACAACAGCTCTTATACATGGAGAAGGTGTCGGTAACTTTTGAATGTCAAAAGGAAGGTGTCCAAAACTTCGCCTTGAAACGTGAAAACTGGCACCACTACTTAACACTATGTGTAAAGCTAGAAGTTATTAAAAATAACAAATCTTTAGAAAATCGTTATGAAGTACAAAGATCAATACAGCGTTCAAGGGTATTTCATTATTGAGAATAGTTTTTAAAATTTCAACAAGAAAAGCATAAACCACCACCACATCTCTGTAGTGTGGGTATGAGAATTGATTTTTATGATGAAATCACGAGTGACATGCGACTCACAAACAAGAAAATTTCAAGCTTCCTTATCCATCATTGGTGTGCCCATTACCACGCGGTGTACCCTTGAGGCACTAAACATGTGGTGTAAACTTCCCCGTGGTCTTAGAACCCTGTCACATCACTACGACAAAAATCTTCTTTGTTGAATGGAGCCAAAGAAAACATTCTTCTTTGATTCAAAGAAAGAGTATTCACTTTGAGAAAACGAATGAAAGCTCCAACTAATTTCTCCCCATAAGCTTCATCCACTTCTGCCATGTTCTTTGGCTATGACCTTTTTAAATGCTCCGATAGTGCCTCTTTTTAGTTCATTAGAAATGACGTTAGAAGTGAGAAATAACTTTATTTCTTGGAGCATCAAATAAACTAAACCTCCAGCATTCTTTATCATCACATTCAGCATTTGTAGAATTTTAGAATAGAAAACGTTTTATCATTTTTGCCTTTGGAGGTATTCCTCATGTCTCAACAAATGTTGGAAAATCCATGTTGATCTCCACATCATGAAGAACATTTTCCTCAGCTAAGAAATCATCGGCATTTTTCATGTTCTAGAATAGAGATATTTCATGATTTCATAACGTTTAAAGAAAATAAAGGAAGGAATATCTTTAGATTAATTTGAGATTTCCATCCCCAATGTAACCACATTTGAGATAATGAAAATAAATTAAATCGTATTGAAATTTCCAACACAAATTCATAAAATAGAGAAAATTAGTAAAACATGCATACTACACTTTTGAAGCAAGTGAAATGGTGGAAATGTTGTAAAGGACTCATATCTTCACAATGACTAGTGTTTCGTGTTAAACATGCAAAATGGTGTCAATCCTTATCTTTTTCGGGAGGAAATATCCTTCTCTCTTTTATGTGTTAAAGAGTGATGAATGAATTTTGAATTGTTGTCAATCCAGATGCTGGTAAAAAATCCATTAGATTAATGTCTGGTTTTGACCTAGATTGTAGGATAAATTCTTAGTCAGCTATGAAATGGTAGTTTCTCAGCCAAAATCTGGGTTTGGGTAATTATTTGGCTGCCTTTCCTAAGTCTCCTTTTTTGTTTACACCAAGTTTTCATTCATGAAAATCATTAATGAAAAATATAATTCATGTTGTTTTAATCTAAAGTTCTCACATTGCTAAGAATGCCCCTCTAAAATCAAAACATTTGTGACAAGCATCAATATGTGTCGATTCTTCTTAGCCCTAAAAAAAATGATGATTTGCACTAGGATCAGACCATGATAAATGAAGCCAAATTATTACTAAAAAAGAACTAGTTGCAAACTTCATTTGTTTATATTTTGAGTTTCATCTTAAGTAATAATTGCGAGTGCATTGATAATTTATAAAGGAATGTTTAGAGCCTTAGAAAGTTACATCAATTTATTTTTATTGATTCGAAGGATATTTTGAATCATACTTTACAGTTCAGCATGCCTCATCCGTTGAAAGAGTTGGTATAAAGAAAGTAAAAAAGATCCTTTAAGGGAGGAAGCTACATGTAATTAAACATTTTCTATGATTTATTTTAGAGGTTTCTTTGTAAAAAAAGAAGGTTAAAATCATGGATAAGGCTGGGACTTCAAATGTCATGTACCTAGAGCAAAATGATTCAAAAATATAGGGAAATGATAATAATACAAGGTCATAGTTAACTTTATTTTCAACATGATCAGTTGTCTTACTATTTAAAAGAGTAGCATTCCATTACAATTCACTTATTAAAGTAAGGGAAAGCTCTTGAGAGGTGATTTATAGGGATTTTATATGCACTGTGCATGTCAAGTTGAGTGCTCACATGCACATGTCGGTTTAACTTTGATGGGTGAGGAAGATGAACTGTCTTTTCTATCTCGTATGTTGAGTAAATATGCAAAAAATATATGCTGAGCACATGCAATATTTGATACAAGGAACAAGCAAAAGAAACGTCTTTTGTTATCGGTTAAAAAACTGAACAAAAGAGACATGGGTATGGGATCCACCTCGCCTTAGGGTCCTTAAGGAGAGAAGCTTATTCCTATAGAATCGCTTATGGTCGGCTTCTTTTTGCACTGTGGAAAAACAACAATGGCATCTGTGTGGGCCACTTGCAACGTTCATCACTTGATCTTGAGGCAAACAAATACAAAGCCTTGGGTGAAGTTTGGGATGACCACACTTTTGTCATGAAATGGATGAATTATTCCAAAATGTCCAGAACAAATCTTTATTTATTAATTTTCTCTTAGGAAGATTTTCCCATGATCACATTGTGTGTCTAATGTGAAAACGTTTGTGTATTACTTACAAATACATTACATGCCGTAAATGGAGGATTTTGCATAGCAATATTTGTGTGCTCATTAACAAGTTTTCTTTCTGTGAATGTGGTTATCGACCATTTCCAAAAAAAAGTGAACTAAATCTTCCTCTGACAGCAAAAGGTAGTAGATGGGTTATGACCCACGCAAAACATCTTTATGAGGATTGTGGACCATTATAAAGGTTTGGTTTTCAAATATCATTAAAGAATGAAGGGAAATTTTACTTTTGGATAAACATAACAAATTATACATGGTGTTCCACTTATGATCATGGAATGTATTTCCAACTAAAAACTCAGATTTCTCTTCATTTTTGTAACATTATTTTTCACGAAAGATATACTCTCAATATTCATCATATTATTGGTTTTCATATCTTCGTGCAAAGCGATCCATGTCTATGTTGTTTTTGATTTTGTGTAGAAATCAATCATTCAGCCATCTTTCATTATTTTTGACATAAGCAGCCAAAGTTGTTACTTTGTTTGGCATTCGAATTGGAACAAACCAAAGCATGAACAAAAATTCATCTTACAGCCTTTGTTACATTCGTATAAGAATTTTCCAACAACTTGGAAGGAATCTCGAATGGTATAACAATAAAACCCTGTTTATTGGCATAGTTTTAAAGCGCTATAGTGAGACATGTTTCACATGGAGAAGTGATTGTTTACCCCTTTTATGGTTCTTTGTTCAATACACTTTGTTATTTTAGAGAACAAAGTGTAACAACCAAAAGGTCTATTGCATTACCTTTTAATCTTTTGTTTTTTGGACCTTTGTTTTTTCATCTTTCTTGCGCACTTGATCCTTTGTAGATGTAAGCAAATGCATTATTTTTAGTTATCAATTACTTGTTTTATTTGCAATCTTGAAACCTTACCATGGAGCTTAGTTAAACAACTTAGTCTTTATTCAATCTTGATGAACATGTTGCTTAAAAAATACATTTCCTCTTTGTGTTTTTCATGAAGGTAGATCTAGAAGTTTGAGATATTTGACGAAGTTTTTCTACCTAAGAATGAAAGAGGATGATAACTGTTGAAAGACTTCACGGTTTGTTCTCAAATGCTTTCTCTTTAATGTAGCATAATTAGTACAGTACCCTTTCATCATATTGTGTCAGATGAAATTTTGTAAGGCTAATGCTAGCTTTAGATGACAGGGTGTATTAGATGTGATTGTAAGGTCTTCTGCGTTTTCATTTTGATGAATATTCATGAAAAGCGTCCTTCGTAAAACAGACGTTGAAACTTGTAGGGTTCTAAATGAATATGTGTTGACGAAGCACACGCTTTTCTTTGGTTCGGATACAACATTCGAAACACCTTGTGTCGCGCTCCTCAGACAAAAGAAAAGTTGCAACCATATAACTGCCTGAACCGAACCCTATTTTTCAATCGTACAAGCCCTCGAAGTTTCACGACCGAACTCCTTGCATAAATTGCAGTGAGGAATCATGCGTGTATTCCTGGTGCGCGGTTTGAGCCCATGACATGATAGATAGATTACTTTGTTTATCGTCGCTACCTCCAATACTGGGAATGGACGGTGGTACAGAGCCACATGTGACAGCTGGAGTCAGTAGGGACATGGAGACCATGCTTGCGGCTTGCGGGGTTGCTCTCAGTGGGCGCAGCTTCCTACTCTTGGCGAACGAGGACCGAAATTTCAAAATCGCTAGTATTTGAACGTCCATCGTCGACAAGATTGGCCTCGCACTCATTGCCACCGATTCGTTTTCGAGAGATGAAAACTTGAATATTTTGAAGCTCACAAACTGTTTTGATTCTACCTTGCTGTGTCGACGAGAACAGGCCTGTTGCTTTGACAAAATGTAGTGGAGGCTACGCGGGGCTTCTTTTCCACAACAGGATACGAGATCAAAACAAGGACGATACATTTATGTCGTTTGAACCTCAAATGTGTCAGGCCGATCGTGCTACGTCATTGGCGGTAAATGCAAAAAACAGAAACGGACATACGGCAGGTGTTGTGACAAGGTGCTGGCAGGACGCGATAGCATACAATCGCGACAAGAGATAAGTGAAAGAAGACGGCACGAATGTCGAATCGTGTGACTTACCACTACCTATCCAAGCGTTCCCAGGCATGGCCACGATAAGGCCGATTGCCTTTCTGGCAATGGTCTTGGT
>SZWC01041185.1:0-11315 GCA_023375785.1 Penium margaritaceum
ACACTCGCGCTCCGCAAGGACAAGCCAGTCCTGGATGGTGCGGGCAACATCGCTCTTCTGTCGAAGGCAGAAGACCCAGCGGTAGCGAGAGTAGTCGTCAGTGAGGGTGAGGACATAGCGGCCGTGCCTGCTGACGGGCTCGGTGGAGAGAGGGCCCATGACATCCGAGTCGACAAGGTCAAGAGGGGCAGACGCACGGGAAGAAGACAAAGGGTACGTGGACTGGTGCATTCTCAACTGAGTGCAATCAACGCAGTCGGTGGGGCACGGGAGGGGGAAAGTCTCCGGGTCAAGGTCCTTGGCCGGTTGGGTGTGGAGCATGCTGTCTACGGCGCCAGAGTGGACGTGGCAAAGGCGGCGGTGTAAGAGGCAATGTGCGAAGGGGAAAGCGTGCTGGTAACAAACACATGGCCTGTGGCGGCCGACGGGGAGGAGACGGAAGGGGAGGAGAAGAGACGGGGCACATGCCACAGGTTGCCACGGGCGGTGGCGTACAGGATAACGAGACCAGACGGATGCAGCGACACAGTGCCAACACCACGCAAGTCCACAACGTCCATGCTCATGCGGTCAAGTGCAGTGACGGACAGGAGGCTGAGCTCGAGACCAGGGACGAAGAGGACGTCAGTCAGAAAGACGTCACCGGCAAGATCACGGAAGCAAACAACGCCAACGCCACGGACAGGAAACACCTGTCCGGAGCCCGTCCGGACACCGGAGACATCGCCTACAGGACCGAGCATACTGAAGGCCTCACGAGAGGCCGTCATGTGATGCGTGGCCCCGGAGTCGATGATCCAGGTCTCAGCGGGGTCCTGGACCGGGGTCGCCAGATCGCTAACGGTCACATGGCAGCAAGCAAGGGACGCGGACGTGGTGGACGGAGGGGCGAACCGAGACTGCCAATCGTCAAGCCATGCAACATCGTCACAGGAAGGGGTAGAGGAGACCACGGGAGACAATGCGACAGACGAGGAAATGGGACACGACCGCAGATCAGTCTCAGTCATGCAAGGCAGGGCAGGGCAGGAGAGCAGGAGGTGATGCAACACGCACTTCCCTGGGGAGGAGGGCGCGTCAGGCCGAGCTGGAGCGCGATGAACTGCTCCAGCTGACGCTCATGGGAGGATGACCCGGGAGTGTAGACCGAGTGCGGAGTGACGGCACCGAACCTTGGGTAAGGGAGGGACAGTGCCGGCAACGGGAACGGAGGCGCCGACGGTTGTGGGTACTACCGTTGCGGCGCTGGTGTCTGCTGGACTGGCGGAGCTGTCGCAGGGGCGGAGTTGCTGGGTGAGGTCGAAGTGTCAGGGCCAGCAGCAGCGACGGCGGCAGAGGCGAGACGGCGCTCACGCTGGCCACGCATGGTGGTTATGACGCGCGCCTCGTCCGTCGGGAGAGGGCACGTGTACCACCCGTGCCCGGGCTGGCCACAGTTGTGGCAGACTGAGCCACCGCCGCTGGATCCGGTCAACGGCTACTGCTGCTGCTGTTGCGGCGGAACCTTGCCTTTCTTGTTCCGGCTCTTCTTCTTCTTCCCTGAAGACGATGAGGTAGAGGCGGCGGGGGAGGCGACAGCCACAGAGGCGACGGCAGGGGAGGGAATGGCAGGTGATGCAAGAGCCTCCGTGCGATGGAGCTCGGACTCCTGGCGAGTTTCCTCAATGCGGAGGAAGAGCTCGTATGCCCAGGGCATAAGGGTGCCTTGGGCCGCCATGGTGGAGAGGACGTCCTACGGGTAGTGCACGAAGACGTCCGCATACGCGCTGGTGGCGCCGCACTTGATGGTAAGGGGCGCGGACAGAGGAGGTGGAGCAGATTTGCCGAGACGATGAAGGATTTCCTCCGCCCGCTGCCAGTAGGCAGTGACTGTCTCGGTTTCCCCCATGTGCAGGGAGTTGAACTCCCAGAGCAGACGGCTGATCTCAACATCGCTGGACAGGCGATGGGGCCTGGTGAGGACATGCCATGCGGCTGCAGGGTCTCGGATGTCGCCAGAGGTGAAGTCGCCGAGGAAAGGCTCTAGGGCCAGGCGGGAAGCTGGAGGGGTGACTGGAAAGAAGGCACAGACGGCGCGACCAGCGTCATACAGCTGGTCGGCCTGGGTGGAGTCGTAAGGGAGGGTGTAGTATGCCCACAAGCCCTCACCTTGCGCCTAGATCCGGAAGCTGAGTTCCCAGCTCCGAAACTGCTCACCAGCCGGAAGCGGCGACGGCGACGTCTCAAAGTCCTTCTGCCTCCGGCCGGCGCTCAGAGTGGGGCCAAGGACGGAGGTCACTGTTTGCCGTTGGCGCTGAGTCTGCTATTGTGCCAGGTAGTATGTGGCAGCAGACAAAGTTGGGCTGGCGTTCCCTGGAGGGACGAATGGCGGCAGCGCACTAGTGGCAGTCTGGGAGGCTACTGGCTACAGCGCTGCAAGCTGCTACGTCAAGGCGGCGAGCTGTTGCTGAAGAGCGACGAGGGGATCAGGGTTGCCGCCAACGACACCAGTGGGCTGGTGCTGCTGCTGCTGTTGCTGCTGCTGTGGTGGTGGCGGTGGCTGCTACTGCTGCTGCTGCTGCTGCAGTCGCTATAGAAAAAAGGGGGTAGGGGTCCCCCTAACAGAGGAGGAACCCTCCTCACCTGGGCTACCATCCATGGTTTGGTGTCCCTTGTGCTTTTTTTTTGTCTTTGTGTTGCTAATATCAGCAGTGGCTTGGGGAGGTGAGGATTCTACCCACCCCTTTGGTCTTACCCCTTTCCTTTCTCTGCCTCCCTCTTTTTTTCTTTGTTGATGATGTCATCAGTGACATCAGGAGAGGGGTGCTGACGTCAGCAGTGGCGGTTGTTGGGGCCACCGCTGCTGCTACTTCTGTTGTAGCCACTACTGCTGCTGCTGCAGCTGCTATTGCTGCTACTATTGCTGCTGCTGCTGCTACTGCTGCTGCTGCTGCTGCAGCTGCTGCTGCTTCTACATTTGTAGTTGCGGCTACTGTTACTGCGAGCTGCTACGGCTGCCATGACTGTTGTAGCTTGTTGCTACTACTGCACGCTGCTGCAGTTGCTGCTCGCTGCTGCTGCGGGCTGCTGCTGCAAGCTGCGTGGGTGGGGGATTTTTTTGTTTCTCCTTCTCGTCATTTTTTTTTTCATTTTTCCTGTCACACTGGGCAGTAGCCCCTTGTCTGCTGGGAGTAGCGGGCTGCTCCTTGCTAACAGTAGCGAGCTGCTGCTCGCTGGCAGCAGCGGGCTGCTGCTCGCTGCTCGCTCGCTGCGAGCTGCGAGCAGCAATAGCCGCGGCTGGCTGCTGCTAGCAGCTACTCGCTGCTGCTGCTACCACAGTTGGCTGCTACTCCACCTCGCTGCTGCAGCTGCTGCTCCACGCTGCTGTAGCTGCTGCGTGCTGCGGTTGTTGCTTGCTGCCGCTACGCGCTGTTGCTGCGGGCTGCTGATGCACGCTGCTGCTGCTACTACTGTTGCAAGCTACTGCTGCGGGCTGTTGCGAGCTGCTGCTTTTGCCTGCTGCTGTTGCTGCACTCAGCTGCTGCTGGCTGCTGCTGCCACTGCTCGTTGCTGTTGCCTGCAGCTACTCCAGGTGCAGGTTGCTGCTGCTACGTGCTGGTGCCACTTACTGCACCTCGGTGACGTTGCAGCGTGCGTCGTCGCCCGCAGGTGTCGGACACCGCTTGCCGCTCACCTCCTCGCGTCACGCGTGGGGGTCAGTGTTGCCAAAAAATTTCGGCAGCATTTCCCCTTGCCCAGTGGCCGTGGGAAAAAATCTGACGCTGCCACCAGGCGGGTCAATGCTGCCGGAAACGATCCGGCAGCATTTCCCCTGCACGGGCGCATATGGGGGTCCGCCGGCGTTGTCTGGCACCTCTTCGCCTATCTTCTGCTGCTGTTGCTACACTTTGGCTCTGATACCAAGCTGGAAAACCTAGGCAGCAGGTTGGGGCAGCAGCGTTGTTGATGCAGCGTGCGGGCTTCCACGCTCGTTGCTTAAGTCAGCTGCCCCCTCAGTCTGCTGCTCTAGAGTCTTAGTCCGGAAGCTCTGGGTTTGTTACTCAGAAACGCGCGCGCCAGAGTTCGCACCAGAAAGCAGCTGAAAACTGAATGTAACTGGTTAGAAATGAAGAATGAGCAACAATAGGAGACCCCTCCAAGTTCTAGCTCCCCCCCACTAGTGTAAACCTTGTTACTCAGCTAACCAGCCAATCAGAAAATAGAACTAGACCTATTTTCTGGCACGTAGGGTTTTCTCGGTGAGCCCTGCCAGACGCCCGATAGCCCAAGATCCGGGCGTCCTCCGCTTTGCCTAAAAACTGGACCATACCATAATACCGACGTTGCAAACGCAATCGTGCGGTCAGAATCAGCTAGAAAAATGGCAGCGAGGAGTTATGGCTGCCTGANCGTTGTTGATGCAGCGTGCGGGCTTCCACGCTCGTTGCTTAAGTCAGCTGCCCCCTCAGTCTGCTGCTCTAGAGTCTTAGTCCGGAAGCTCTGGGTTTGTTACTCAGAAACGCGCGCGCCAGAGTTCGCACCAGAAAGCAGCTGAAAACTGAATGTAACTGGTTAGAAATGAAGAATGAGCAACAATAGGAGACCCCTCCAAGTTCTAGCTCCCCCCCACTAGTGTAAACCTTGTTACTCAGCTAACCAGCCAATCAGAAAATAGAACTAGACCTATTTTCTGGCACGTAGGGTTTTCTCGGTGAGCCCTGCCAGACGCCCGATAGCCCAAGATCCGGGCGTCCTCCGCTTTGCCTAAAAACTGGACCATACCATAATACCGACGTTGCAAACGCAATCGTGCGGTCAGAATCAGCTAGAAAAATGGCAGCGAGGAGTTATGGCTGCCTGAATCCGGGTCATGCCTACGATAGTCAGTGACGCCAAGCAGGGCCACACAACAGGAGACACGGACTATAGGCATAACATGACGATGCAGACGCAATGCCATCACCAGACACAGAGCTGAGTGCATGGAAACAACATCTACAGCGGCAGTGACCGCCACCGGCTCGAGCACCGCGGAGGCCTGCCGATGGAGCTGAGCGCATCCCCGTAGGGAGGAGGCTTCAGCGAAACGGTGCGTGGACCTCAGCGCGCGTCGGCTCCACCGCGCGACACTCCAGCAGCGTCGAGTCACGCTGTTAATCATCTGCACGCCAATGTACACAAGCCGGGAGGACACACCAGAGTACAAATGAGAGATGTGCAAAAACCAACACGTGGCCACTTCCACGCGTCCTGACATCGCCTTGGCCGTCAAACTCCTCGCTCAGTTCTCGCAGGCTCCACGTGCGAGAGCCCTTCATGCGGCTTTGCGAGTGTTACGGTATGTGGTGTCCACGCCGTACCTCGGACTCTGTTTTCGTCGACAGTGTTCGGTGGTTCTTGACGGCTACACCGACAGCCACTGGGCTTGGAGTCCAGATGGGCACAGCCGTACTGGCTACGTGTTTTTGCTCGGTGGTACTGCTCTGTCTTGGCGAAGTGGGAAGCAGGGCTGCATCGCACGTAGTTCGTCGGAGGCAGAGTACTTTTCTTTGGGCGCAGGGGCTGCTGAGGCAGTATGGCTACAGCGCTTGTTTCTTGAGCTTGGGCAGTCAGTACCTGCCATTGTGGGACAGCAGCGTTGTTGATGCAGCAAAGGTGGCCGCAGCGCCTGCTGCAGCGTCAAGAATGGCCCCAGTCAAGCGAATGGAGTCAGCGTGCACTCGGAGAGCGGGGACGACACTAGGGATCTCCGGTGTAGGTGCTGGTTCTGCAGATGCAGGTGCAGTGGACGACGGACCGACGATAGTGTTGGATGTAGAAGAGGCGGCGGGTGGTGAGCTACCACCAGATGGTTGCATAGTGGAGGGATGAGGCAGCGACGGTGGAAGGTTGTCTGCGGTGTAGACGTGCGTGTGAATCTCTTCCTCACGTGCAACTGCCTCCCTCTCAGCGATGTCAGCAAGCTCCTCTCGCCAGTAGTCGGTGTCCAGCATACGGAACCAGAGTGGGGTGTCATTGTGTGGGTGTATGTTCAGTGTTGGTGAATCCAGAGTGGCGGCTGTGAAGGTGATAGGAGTGCGAAGAAGTGCAAGATGATGTACTAAGAAGCACAGTGATCCATGGGCGGTTGCGAGAGTGTGCAGGTTTGCCCATGAAGCGTGGAAATGAGACAGTGCAAGCGCGTGTGTGCGTGTGCAGTCTCGGGCATCCGAGTGCAGCCGCGGGCAGCAGCGGAGAGATCAGAGATGGCTGAGAGAGGAGCCTAGAGCACAGCTGAGTGAGCAAAACCCGAGAGAGGGCAGGAGGGACACCCTAGAACAGCGGGGGTGTCGAATGCAGCCGAGGGCAGCCAAGAGGGGCTGCTGAGATAGAGAGCGGCTGCGAGCAGCTGCAAGAGCAGTTGGGTACCGAGAGCAGTTGAGGGCAACGAGGGCCGAGGAAAGCTGAGGGGAGCAGCAAGAGTGGCTCCACAGCTGCCCGAGAACAAGGGCAGCAGCGCCTGACTGTCTTGTTGCCTCAGGCCGAAGAGATGGCCGGCGGCGGTACAGAGTGCCCGCTACTATGATGTATGGCCCATGGGAGAAGTGGGCCGCGGAAGTTCAAGGACCAGGATCGACGAGCAGTGGGATTGGATCCTCATCGCTCTGATACCAGCAGTTGCTAGGAAGTTGTTAGCCTAGCTTGTCCAGGTGTGGGGATGCATGGTTACACCGCAAGCACCAACGCAGAAGACATGCCATGGATGCGGCAACTTGTTTTCAAAGTTCAAGGTCACACCGCGACAAAAGGTGAGGGGGAGCGAGCGTCACCTAGAAACCGGTGAGCGTGCACTCGCCACGGGCATCACGCCCAAGCGAGCACACACCGCCACCCGGGGGTCGAGCCCGACCACTCGGAATTAACCGAGGGCGGCTACTCACCGATGCACGGCCAAGACCGGCATGGTGGCCCCCTAAGGATCAGCACCCGGGAAAATGCAACTCCCCCATCACATGCAAACAAGTGAATACGATGCAGGGCACGGCAGTGAGAATGTACGGGCCCTAGCATCTACCGCATCACAGGAGTCATGAAGAAATAATGCAATAGTCATGTGAGTGCCAGAGGGCACCACTGGGTCCATTAGCAGCTTGGGGACGTCGATGGCTTCAACCAGCATAAACGCGCCAGTTAGCTCCCCAGGTGATCCTATGGTCCCTTTAATCTGTACATGTGTGTGTGCATAATGTGAGAGGCAAGAGGGCACAGAGTTGTGAGTGACCAACGAACTTCAACATTCCCCCATGACCCGCAGACAAGCATCCCAAAGCACACAAGAGGGAATCACAAGAAGTGATAACAAGAGATGTGAGTGGAGATACATACCAATGATCAACCTGGTTCATGCGGACTTATGAGACCCACAGAATGAATGGCACCTCTGAAAATATTTCGACTGAGGGCTTTTGTGAGGAAGTCAGCTCTCTGAGACCGTGTGTCCACCCAAGCGACTTGGACAATGCCAGCAGCAATGCACTCACAAACAAAGTGATGCTCCACATTGATGTGTTTGGTGCGTGAGTGATGCATGCCACTGTTTTCAGCGATGGCCTTTGTGCTTTGATTATCACAGCAAAGAGTGATGCAATGGATGGGAACACGCAACTGTTGCAGCAGACGACACAGCCAGACAGCTTCACAAGTGCCTGCACCCAAAGCAACATACTCGGCCTCAGCAGTGCTGCGTGCCACACACCCTTGCTTGCCACTTTTCCAGGATACGGCTGTGCTACCGACTAGAAAGATGTAGCCTGTACGGCTGCGAGCATCTGAATCATGTGCCCAGTCACTGTCTATGAAGCCATCCACTACCACAGATGGCTGAGCACGAAAGTGCAGCCCAACACGGGGAGTGGAAAGGGCGTACCGCACCACTCGCAGTGCAGCCTCGAGGTGACGCTCCCTAGGGCATTGGGAGAATTGAGACAGGAAATTTACAGCAAAAGCGACATCAGCACGTGTGGTAGTGGCAAGATACATCAGAGAGCCAATGATACAGAGATAGTCGGTCACATCAACGGTCTCCCCCAGCTTTGAGAGATCGAGTGACTTCAGGAGAGACTGCCCGGCAGGTGTCATGGGANGTGGGAATGGACATGAGAAGTGGGGTGAAGCGTTCCCCCAGGCTGCGCACATAGGCAACCTAATGCACGTGCAAGACACGACGAGCACGATCTCGCTCCAACTCCATTCCAAGAAAGACACGAGCTGGGCCCAGATCCTTCATTTTGTATGCTGCTTGGAGTAGGGACTTGGCAGAGGCCACAGCCACAGCATCGGGGGAAGCAATGAGAAGGTCGTCCACATAAACAAGAATGGCGCCAAGTGGTTTTGTGGGCGGCCCTAGAAAGAGCGCTGGATCCACGGTGCTTCGGTTGTAGCCACCCTTTTCAAGGGTGGCTGTGATCTCTTGGTTCCAGCATCTTGGGGACTGCTTGAGGCCATAGAGGGCCTTGCGCAAGCGCCAAACTCGGTTGGTGCCATCAGAGAAGCCGGGGGGCTCGACCATGTAAATCTCTTCGTCCAGCTTGCCATGGAGAAAGGCATTGTTGACATCCATCTATTCCAGCTCCTAGTCATGCTGGGCAACAAGACTGAGAAGAGCTCTGGATGTGGTGTAGCGGCCGACTGGGGCAAAGGTCTCATCAAAGTCAACCCCAGGGATCTGAGAGAACCCCTTAGCGGTGAGGCGAGCTTTGTACCGTTCAACTGTGTTGTCTGGGTTTAGCTTTCGACGATACACCCACTTGGCGGCAACTGCCTTGCGACCAGGTGGGAGGTCAATGAGCTCATACACACCATGGTCAGATAGTGCATCAAGTTCAGCCTTCATGGCCTGCTCCCACAATGGCGAGTCAAGGGTCATGCGAGCTGCCTGCACAGTCTGTGGCTCAGGAGAAAGAGGAGAAAGACCGGCAGCAACAAAGCAGGAGGCAATATACCCGGCTGCAGAGGAAGACGCAGTGGAGTGGAACTCTTGTTCTACAAGAGAGTAACCCAAGGCGGTGCTGGGATGTATGACAGATGCGGCTGCAGACAGGCCAGAGGTGGTGAGGCCGAGAGCACGGAGACCAGGGTCACCAGAGACGACAGGGTGCGACTGAGAGGGGAGAGCGCGCAGGCGCCCACCACGTGTGTAGGGAGAGATTGGGGGAATGGATGGAGCACGCTCAGATGACGATCGGTCAGCGGCGGGACGCTGCTGCTCAGGCGGAGCGGAGGAGACAGGAGGCGGCTCAAAGGAGACAGGGGAAGGCGATGAGACTGCGCCCTGACTAGGAGAAGAGGACGAGACAGCAGGAGAGCCAGAGGACGGAATGGGAGACTGCAGTGGTGTCGTGGAGGGTGAGAGCACCGGAGAGGAGGACGCGGGCAGAGGAAAGCTCTGTTCGGCAGAAGGGGAGACAGAGGGAATGGAGGGACGCACCGAGGGGAGAACAGTAGTTCCAGAGGACGGAGAGCCATCCCCACCCCGAAGAGGCGGAGAGAAAGCCCCACCAAAGCGGGGAGAATCGCGTTCAAAGAGGTGCTCGAAGAAGAGAGCGTCACGAGACTCAACGACACGACAGCGCGAGGGGTCCCAGAAATGCCAGGCTTTGGAGAAGGGAGAGACACCTAGAAAAATGCACAGGCGACCGCGAGGGGACAGCTTACCGTCACGCTGGTCAGCAGGCACCAGACAGAGGCTAGACAGCCCCAAATGCGGGCTAGGCGGAGGTCCGCACGTTGGCCAGTCCAACGTTCAAAAGGACTGACAGTGTGGGGGAGTGGTCCATGCGGAATGCGATTCCAAACCCATGTCATGTAGGACATGGCTTGAAAGGCAAAGAGGGGGGACTGACCGGAGGCAGAGAGGAGAGAGCGGACCCCATCAGCAAGAGTGCGGTTCCAGCGTTCCGACACACCATTCTGCTGGGGAGTGAAGGGGGCCGAGGATTCAAGCCGTACAGCACAGGACTCAAGAAAGCGGGATGTGGGGCCAAAGAACTCACCCCCACGGTCGCTGCGAAACACACGGAGGGACCGAAGGCAAGCGCGCTCTGCCTGGGGCAGCCAAGACTCCAGGACATCAGTGACATCACTTTTGTGGCGCAGGGCGAAGACCGAGCGATACCGGGAGTAGTCATCAGTGAGGCACAGAACATACCGCCCAAGGCCACCAAGGAAATCCTAAGGCAATGGACCCATGACATCGGCATGGACGAGGTCAAGAGGGTGCGAGGTGTTGGACTCAGAGGTAGAGAATGGTGAGCGATGCATTTTGCCAATGGCACAATCCAGACACGTGGACGTGCGGGGTGGAGAGAAGGTGGCTGGATCAAGACCGTGTGCAGGTGGAAGGCGAAGTAGGCGTTGGATCGCGGCAGTGTGAATGTGGCAGAGGCGGCGATGCAAGAGATCAGCATGATCAGGGGACAGCAAAGGAGCGACATGAACAAGTACAGAGGCATCGGAGGATGAAGGCAACGTGAGTGGCACACAGAACAGACGATCACAGCGCACACCACGAAGAATAACACGGCCAGAGGAGCGGAGGGAAATGGAAGCAAGGCCGCGACTGGACGAGAAGTCCATGCCCTGATAGTCGAGGGTGGTCACAGAGAGAAGACTGACCTCAAGGTCGGGGACATACAGAACATCGGGCAGGTAGACAGTGCCGCCGGGCCCAAGAAATCGAACGACACCAACACCTTGGACAGGGAGCAGCTGGCCTGAGCCTGTGCGCACAGACCGAACAGACTGGACGGGCCCGAGAGACAGGAAGGAGGTACGACAAGAGGTCATGTGATGGGTGGCCCCTGGATCAATGATCCAGAGACCAGGGGAGGCACGAGTGGAGGGAAGGACCAAACAGACAGCCACAGTGCCACGGGTGGAGGAGGAAGTGACATGACCAAGACGGGAAGGGAACGTGTGAGACTGCCAGTGTTCAATCCAGGGACGATCGTCAGACAAGCCCCCTTGCACATCACCCAATACGGACCCATGAAGAGTGACATCCGACTCACATACAGAGACACGGCACTGGCCACTCACACTCTCACCTCCCTGGGAACGAAGGTATAGAAGTTCAGCGAGGCGACGTTCAAGACTGCGCTCCTCGTCACGACGATCAGAGGGACGGTCGGAGGAGCGGTCAGAGGCACGATCGGAGTAGTGGCCATCGTCACGACTCCAGTGAGGAACAGAGTAGTGTGAGGATGGAGGACCATAGTATGGAGGACCAGATGGCGGGGGAACCCAACCCCAGGGGCTGGGTGCAGGAGGTGTTTGTTGGAGAGGTGCAGATGTCGTGG
>SZWC01041191.1:0-11312 GCA_023375785.1 Penium margaritaceum
CTCCTCCTCCTCCTCCTCTTCCTCCTCCTCCTCTTCATCCTTGCCACCTCCTCTGCCACCTCTTCCACCATCATCCCCAAGCCTTCTGATGATAAGGCCTTGTTCTCTTCTCTTTCCTCCAATTCGCCCCTGTCAATCGCACTCATCTCTTTCGCGACCCTACCCTCTTCTTCACATCCCTCCCCACTTTCCTCCACTTCCCTCCCCCTTTCGTTTCCCCTCTTCTTCTTGTATCCCTCTCCCCACTCTCTTCTCCCTCCCAATGTATCCCTCCCATTCCCTCTCCCTACCCTTACTGTCCACCTCGTACCCATCTTCTCACCCCCTCCCCCTCCCGCCCATTGTTGTTCCAAGGTTACATTCATACTCGTCCTGTGGCCCTTGTGACCCTCCCATCCCATCCCCTCCCACCCTCTCCTCATCCCGTAGCCTCCCAAAGCTTCTATTGTGCAAATTTTGTTTCATTTTTTGTTTTTGCCGCCAACTCCAACCCCACCTCAATCCGCGCAGGCCCCTTTCTCCCTTCCCGGAGACGTGGGCAGCACGATCCTGGTCCTGGACGACAGCAGCGGGTGCGGAGCGGAGCTGTGGCGGCCCCTCGCACTGACGTGGCGCTTCGCCGGGCGCAACGGGCGCTGTTGCCACGGGAGGGGCCTCGGCGCTCAGCACTGGTCGAGCGCGGTGGAGCTGTCCAAGGTGTGCCGCGAGCTCGACGTGCAGCTCGACGCTGAGTGGTCTGCGCACGACGTCCCGACCCTCTGACTGGAATACCTTCGCTTCCTCTCTGGCCCGAGATAGGCGGACCCTAGTTGGACCAGGATCCCGGAGTCAGCCACCCTTGAGTGACCAGAGATATGACAAACCTTCCTTAGCAAGGTGAGATGTTGTGGTGAGACGAGATAGACCACCTTGTGTGTGCCAGACAGGCCTTCTCAGGGGCCCTTGCAGGAGGTGAACCTCTTTGAGTGGGCCAAGACACAAACCTTTCTGATGAAGCACGGTTCTCCACACACTGTTTGCTCTGACCGTTCGCAGGTCTTTGTTTTTTACTCGTTCAACCCCTCGTGCCTTTCGAGCCCGGTTGGAGGGCAGGCCTTTCTGTCAAAGTGTGCTTTCTGCAGATGATGGCTTCCATCTCTCAGGTCTCTTTTGATTGTGAGACGCTATGAAATGTATGCTAAGATTGTGTAACTCTAGGATCCCTTTCTCCATACCATGCCTTGCCGCAACGTTGTTCCCCGCCCTGTTGTGCCCTTCCCGGTCACGCCCTGGCCCGCTCAGCTCCGCCCAGCCCTGCCCTGCCCAGCCCTACCCAGCCTTGATTAGCCCAGCCCAGCCCCATGTCCCTCGCCCCGTCCCACCCCGCCTTGCCCCGTCCCACCCCACCTTGCCCCGTCCCACCCCAGGCCACCCTACCCTGCCCCGTCCTTTCAGCCCCGCACCACCTCACCCCTGTCCGCGCCCTGCCCTACCCCGCCCCGCCACAAGCCATCCCACCCCGCTCTGCCCCACTTCGTTTCGACGCACCATACCATGCCACGCCACAATCATGTCTTCGATAGAGAGCTCAGACATTTCTTCAACCATGAATGCCCAGTTCCCCAGTTCCATTTCTAGCAATGAGAGAAACTCTTGTGCAGATGCACGTCGTAAAATGTAGTCAGCTGTAGCTTATGGAGGTTGTTGGAGGTTTGGCATCCCGCGGGCATCGACAGAAGATGTGCAAGAACCAAGTCCATGCTGATGGGCAGGCAGCACCACGACAGTTGACAGACCAAAAAACACCTTGTAAGCCCAATGTGTTCACATTCTGCAACCACGGACGAGGCAAGGCTTGCTAGCCATGCAGACACAGTGGCAGGTGTGCTGAGAATGGCAATAAATGCCACATGGCAACGTTTGCATGGGGATGCTGACGGACACACTGTAGATTCCAACATCGTCAAGCCGCCAAACGATGATGTTGCGTCAGGTCTCTATGACATGACAAATAACATGTTTGTTTGATCTTGGTCAAGCACAATCATGCGATGTTGATGTAGTCGTTAATGGACGGGAAACAAAGCCACCTTGTGCGGGCGCAATAGACGACCACATTGGAAGACATTGCGCAAAGTTGTCAACAGAACTGGACGACGCGGTTATGTTAATCCACACACAAAAACATCCGTAGAGGCTATCAATGAAGAGGAATTTACCGTGCAGCACGCCCACGTTCCAGGAGAAATGGCTACGTCACTAGCACAAGACTGACTGATTTCCAAAGAGTGGCCGCGGTGTGAATGGAAGAGCCGTGTTTGTGTTTCATGGGTATGCCATGACTGGTACCTGAAAGTTGGGAACACTACCAAGCATGTGCAAGGATAAGAGGCGGGGGGCTTCTAGATGCAAAAACAGTACGCATGGCTATAAGATTGAAAAATCAAACCTTTCTTGTATTTACTTCGGGCGCATTTATCAGACAGACATGGGTGAGAAGTTTCTGAGAAGCTTCCTAGAGTTGCTTCTGCTAATCTGGCAACACTGTTCTAGTCGGCAGTCAGAGTGTCATGCAAGACAATTGTGACAACAGAAAAGATTGGGCTACAAAAGACGCGCTTGGTCTCAGACAAGCTTCTACAGAGAGAGGATGCCCGTGTTGTGATGTGAGAACGCATTGTCTCATTGATCTGTGTTGTGACCTCTCGACTGGTGCACATGCTCGTGGAGACGATTGACTCGGCGGTCGTTGACGACGGCGTGCGCTGAGTGATGGAGGGAACGTCGCGTTGTGAGCTGTGTGGCTTCCTTCTCCTTGTGTTGAGTCTCTCACTTGGTAGCAACGCGCGTCCAGCTCCATCGGCAGCAGCCACCGTCACTCATGTCACCAACAGTCATAGGCTGCTCAGAGTAGCATAGGGTTTGCAGAGGTTCAGGCCAGGGTTCTTAATTTTGCTATTTTCCACCAATTCAAAAACAAAATCTCGGCCAAATTTTGTTTCGGCAAAAACAAATCGCCCTAGACAGACCCAAAACATTAACAAAAAAAAGAAAGAAAATGCAAGTTTGACTTGTCAAAATAATGGTCCAACTATGAGTCAATCTGGATGTTGTCAATATCCCTACCAATGTTCCTGAGAAGGTTTTGTGTTGAAGATAGGGAAAAAGGCTGAAAGATGCCAAATGGATTGAAAAATTAAGAATGGCCTCGAGCCGGGGCTGTACCAGCGGATGTGCAGACAGTGGTACTCGTTTCGGCGGGAGGGGTGGATTGCAGCCTGCGGTCAGCTAGCGTTGAGACGGTGTGGGTGCGCACAGGGAGGCCCGGAGGCATGCGCCCATCGGCGTGGCTGCGAGCGCCACGCCCATCAGCGCTGTTGGGCGACGGCGACAAGGGGTAGTGCCCTCTGGTTGCAGGCGACTCCACCCGGCCGACAGGATCGGACGTACCTGGCCCCTGCATACTTTTGTCGTCATGCCCAGCTGTGGCTGGGCCTTCCACTTCCCCATCTGGGGCAGGTGGGCCTTGATGGGCTGGACCCGAGCGCGGTGACCAGGAGACGACAGGTTGATGGAGCCATCCAGCGTGTCCATAACGCCACTAGGGATGAGCCCGCCTACATCTTCCGTGAGCACCGGCTTTCTTTCACGGTGGAGAGTGGGGGCGTGCCCCGCCAGGCAGATCGGGCGCGGGGTGAGCCGCGACCGGACCTAACGTTGTCGGACCCTGAGTCAGGCCTGACCTGGGTCCTTGACGTGACTACGGTGGATCTCCAGGGGGACAGGGCATCTGGGTCAGGCGTGGCGGTCGAGGCAGCTGAGAGGGGCAAGATGGAGCGGTACCGCCCTACGGCTCGGCCGGGGCGCCACATACGCCCTCTTGCATTGGAGACCTTGGGCGGCATGGGTGACCACTTCTGGTCTTTCCTGGCCCGCCTCACCAGGATCTGCTTGGCACGGGGGCCACGGCGGTGCTCTGCAGAGGTGTTCGAGCGATGGGCCCAGCGTGCTGTGGCTATTGTGGCAGAGCAGGTTTCCATCGCTGGTGTGCGCAGCTAGTGTACGGCCATCCGTTTCTACAGCGTCGTGCGTTGCGCGGCGGCGGATGACCGCCCGGAGGGGGAGGATCTTCCGCTGTTACATGGTGTGGGACTGCCACTTGCCCTTGGGCTATCCGCTATGTTCGGTTGAACCGGTCTTTGCCGGTACCTAGCTCACCTTTTCATACTTTCCATTTCTGTCACATTCCCACCGCTCATGTGCCGTTGGTGGCGACGACACTTTTTATACCCCGTAGATGTGCCGGTGCAGGGGCGGCTTGCATGCTCTCCATTTCTATAAACTTTTAAAAAAAAAAAAAAAGAACCAATAGAAAAAAGAATTGCCAAATGGCCTGCAGGCGGGTGGTGCGGGCGAGCCTCGGTCGGATCTGACACTGACTGACCCTGAGTCAGGCCTCACGTGGGTGCTGGATGTCACCATCGTGAACCCCCATGGGGTCCGAGCCACGGGGCCTGGCTTGGTAGTCGTTGCGGCAGAGAAGGCCAAGGTGAGCCTATACTCTGCGGTGGAGGGGAGCGGTCGACAGATGCGTCCTCTGGCCTGGGAGACTCTTGGGGGCCTCGGTGACCACTTATGGTCCTTTTTGGCTCGCCTTGCCAGGGTCTGCCTAGCACGGGGGCCGCACCGCTGCTCAGAGGAGGTCTTCGAGCGTTGGGCCCAGCGGGCGGTCTCTACCTTTGCCCAGCGAGTCTCCATTGCGGGCATTCGCAGCCAGTGTGCTGCGATACGGTTCCACGGCGTTGTTCATTGTGCAGCAGCAGACCCTCAGCCTGAGGAGGATGTTCCTCCATTGGCGTATGGACTGGGTTTGCCGGATGCCCTCTCTCTGTCAGATCTTTGTGCCTTTGAACCGGTCTTTGCCAGTACTTAGCTGCTTTTCTTTTCCACCGTTCATGTGCCGTTGGTGGCGGCGTCCCTTATACCCCGCAAATGTGCCGGTCAGGGGCGGCGTTCTTCTTGGTTTCTTATCAACCATATTAAAAAAAAATAAGAATTAAAGTGACAATTCAAAGTTGAGGCACTAATTTCGCTATTGTCCTACTTTTTTCAAGATCGAAATTTCGGCCGAAACAGCTAGAGCAAAGTTTTCACCCCAGCGAAACTTAGATTGTAGGTTCAGGCAGCCATAACTCTCCTGTGTGATTTTTCCAGCTGATTTTGACTACACAACTGCGTTTGCAGTGTGCATGTTTTGTTATGGTCCAGTTTTCAAGAAAAACGACGCCCGTCCGTTTTTCGGACGGGCGTAGGTTCAAGAAGAACCTACTGTCGGTAGTTTTCTTGAAAACTACCCCTCTTCAACACAATTTGGACGGGCGTAGGTTCAAGAAGAACCTACTGTTGGTCCTCTGGTAGGGCTCACTAAGAAAACCCCACAAGCCATGAAACAGTAAATTTTCTTGATTGGTAGATAGACTGAGTAACAAACTTACGACGTGACAGTTGATAGACTGAGTAACAAACAGACATTTTCTTGATTGGTTTATCGAGAGTACGCTACATGAGAGACGACGTGACAGTTGGCACTACAAACAATTGAGACAAGGTGAAGATGTGCTTAAAAGAGTGATGTATTGTGAAACAAACAAAACAAGGATGGCTTTTCTCTCCCACAAGCGTTCATGGGAATGCGCGAGTACAAATAGCTGGTGGGAATCAGTCTAGGTAACAACCTAGTTGCAAGCTCTCAGACAACAGCTAGATACAACCCGACAACCTTAAGTGTTGCTCAGTTATCTGAATCATTCTAGGTCTAGAAACAAAGGCCCTGCATAAATAAACCAAAAACAAGCAAGGAGAACGCCACCAAGAAAATGGTTCCTGGGAGCTGGTCACGGACAAATCTTCGGTGATTACATGAAGGCATGACAGTTTTCGCTGATGTTGTTGACGTAGTCGTCGAACTTCGTGGATCCTAATGAGTGATTGGCGACAAGTCAAGAGGTCAGCATGACTGTCACAATACTCCCCCATGACTTGCACACGCTAGCCACCACAAGCAAGCAAGGGTTCTAGGATGCCGGCGACGACTGTCGATGGATGAGAGCACAAGAGACAGCCACACAAGGAAGATGTGGGCAGAGACAGGGTGCAACAAGAGTCGTGCACGAATCACCTGAGGACAGATATCATTCTCCGCACCATCCTATGCCGGGAATCCAACATTGCATACAACATGCTTGAACTTGCCAGCACATAGAGCTTTCATGAGAAAGCTCCATGTGTTTCTATCGCATGTAGACACCGACGAAACAAACATCACCCCTCGCATGTTTCTCTCACATGAAATGATGCTCAATGTTGATGTTGTTTGTGCATGTGTGACACATGCCATCATGGTTAGTGATGTGGAGCGTGCTCTCATGTACACAGTGGATGGGTTGGTGAAGCTGCTAAATGAGACCAAAAAAACATCAAACTCTCTCACGGACCCCAACGTCCAAGGCAACATACTTAGCCTTGGTTCAGCTCCGCACTATGTAATCCTACTTTCCCTTGTTCCACAGGGCCACAGTGCCTCCGACATGGAATGTGTTGCCTGAGAGACTATGCGCATCGCGATCATGGACCCAATCGCTTTTGATATGACCGACAAAAACCAAAGATGGTTGCGAGCAAAAGCACAAACCCAAGCGTGGAGTAGACACGACATATCAAACAATGCACTGTGTAGCCTCTGGATGAAGCCGACATGGATGCTGTGGGAACTGCGACAAAATCTTCACAACAAAGTAAGCATCCACGAGCATTGTGGTGCCAAGGAATATGAAGGACCCAACAACTCATAGGTACGTCGTGACATCAACAGGTTCTCCCAGGCAACACTGGTTTGCTGACGTAAGAAGTCTTCCCCAGGCAAGGCATCATATGCATGGATACAGAGGAAACTGTGGCAATCAGGTCAACAAAAACGCTCCATCGATGTCCTAACGTAACCAGCCTGATCCACCTGCAACACGCGATGTTTTCGGTCATGCTCAAGCTACATACCCAGATTGACACGAGCTGGGCCAATCTGCCGGGCCGTGGAAATGACCACGGACACAGCGGGGAGGGATAGGAGATCGTTGAAAGCCAAGTTCATTATATGGCCGGGGTAGCGAATGTGCCCGGCCTTCTCAAACCCACAGCCTGTTGGAACGATGTGGCGGTCAATCATGTCATCATTCGTGCTTTCATTGTCCAGTGGGATGCAGAACATGCAGTCCTACAGCCCCTATCTCTTCACAGCTTCAGAAAACACCTCAAACATTGTCTGTGCGGTGAGTGAGTCTGGGACGGTCGGGAAGGACAGAGCCATGACTTTTACCTTGAAGTTTCCCAACCAGTGTGCCATGATGCCGACGTACTTCATGTTTGTGTCGGCCTTCCAGCCATCTTTCCTGAGGCTGGTGGCCGATGTGACCTCGGCAAGCATCCGGCAGAGCCTCTTCCGAAACGCCACGGCTCCCATAACGATGTCGCGTGCGATGGTCATGCGAACAGGGTGCTTGGCGAACCGGTTGAAGTGCTGGAAGGCCGTGTCCATCCAGCTCCCAGAATGAATGTGGACAACAAATGCCATGCATTAGTGACATGAGAGACATCGTCCGAGGAAGCTCCCCCATGGTTGTATGCAATGCATCCTGAAAAAGGATGCTTCTTGAAGATTGCTGTGCAGCTTCCACAGAGTGGGAGCGCAAAATCCTCCTGCAAGGTTACTTGACCTGACAATTAGAGTGAAGTCTGAAGCTGGCCCAGCCACGAGGAAGGTATGCAAACCTTTAGTTTGAAGGTTTTGGTTTTTTGCGTTATGTGATGTGTGTGTGTGTTTGTGTTCGATGCATGTATGCACCTCAGACAACACGCCCGAAGCATGTGCCATGAACATACGTCAAACTGTCCAAACATTTGCAGGTTTAATGGGTAAAAAAAAAAAAAGGAGTGGGACGGACTAGATCCGCCCTCCTGTCATTTTATCCCCCCCCCCCCCCCCCCCCCACCCCCCCCAAAGAAGGTGCGGGAACCGCGATCCGCGCACGGTTCTGAAGTGAGAGAATCAGATCTGCTATTCCACCCAGAGAATCGGAATCACGGTTCTGGAACCTCAATCCCTAGAACTTGTGTGCACCCTTAGGAGAGGTTCGAGACAATGGAGAGGAGAGGGAAGGAGTTGCCGGATGAAGCCATGTTGGAGGGGTGTAGGATGGAGAAGGCAGCTCGTAGGTGCTAGAGTAGTAGGATGACAGTATTCAGCACCACCCCACGTGAGGTGCAACGTCGTCTGAGGAGGTCAACGGAGAAGCACAGTCGGGTGCCATCAAAACTCATGTCACGGGGCCAGACAACCATATGCATGATAGTCTTGACTGAAAGGAGGCAAGGAAAGTACTCGGAGAGGATGGATGAACCAACATGGTCTCCAAAAACACCATGGAAATTTTCCAGGTGTTTGCATCTCAAGTGAGACCATGACGTAAAAAAGAAAAGAAAAAGGAAAGGAGATCATGGGACCCTGGATTTAGCCTAGTAGGTCTCAAACTGGGATCTTTAGAGCATCGAGGCCCTTTCTCTTCCCCCTCCTCTTTTTGGTTGTCTTGAGGGCAAGCTCAATCCTCAATGGTGGACAAGCTCATTCGTCAACGAGCTTGTTGACATACAAGCCCGTCAACCAACGGGGCTCGAGGGTTGTCCACAAAAAATTTTAAAAGTACTAGGTTGCAAGACATCTTCACTCCAGTTGAAAGGCACCGACGGAAGCAGCTACCACAGCCATTGTGTGCGCCAGCAGCCGCTGGTGTGTGTCTTTACTTTCGCCACTGCTCGGCAGCAACGCTGCTGCCACTCGCGCTGCTACGGTAGCTACTGCTGTTGTTCTTTCTATTGCTACTCTTGTTTTCACAGTTGTAGTGCTTATGCACTCCTTGCTGCAATAACGGCTACTATTGCTACTTGTAACTGATGAAACAGCCCAATGCATTAGCAGCTACGGCTAGCACAAAAACAAGTGGCGTGTTGCATGCTATTGCATGCTGCTGTTGCTGCGACAGTTGCAATGCCGCTGCCATAGTAGAATGCAACTACTAGATGCTACTATTTGCAGCTGCTACTACGATGTCAGGTGTTGTTGCTTGCTACCACTACTTGCTGATTCTACTACGATGGCCAAATTGTTGGTACCTACTAATGATGTTGCTGCAAGTGCTATGTATTGTTTGTTGCATGCTGCTGCTACTGTTGTTGCAGAAGTATGTGTTGTTGCTACCACCATAGCATGTGTTGTTGTGTGCTATCATTGTGGCTACAGTTTCTGATGAAACAGCTACGGCCATATGCAGCCATTGTTGTTGTTATAGCCCCTGCTTCTATGGTGCAAAAGCATGCAATTGTTGTGACTGTTATGGCTATTGCTACAAATACTCCAGGTCGAACAGCCATTGTTGATGCAACCATGTGCAAAGGCCGCTGGTGTTGGTGCAGAGTAGACCTAGTGTTTCTGGTGCTTCCAAATGCACCTTCTGCATCTGAAACAGCAACAGTTGCTCTTACCGATGCAACGGCCTAGTGAATCCGCTGTTGCTGCTGTCGTGGCGGCCTATGACGTTTCCGTCGCTGAACGCCGCCACCGAGATGGTAGCAGCGACAAGGGAGGTTGTCGAGACATTGCGACAGCATTCTGGCTGCGGCTCTGCCGGAGGACTACACGACGTAAGCCATCAGCCCTATAGGCCTCCACGTTGCAGCGACCTATTTTTCCCACCCAGCCCAATCTGGCTCAACCTAGACGTCTCTGTTGTTGTTGCTATGTGCCACGTGTTTGCATAAACAGGTGCAGCCTCTCTATGGCTTTTCGAAGGAATGATGTAACCATGTTTCTTCGGGTCTGTGCGTGAGAGCACACTACGTGAGACATGTGACAGGATTATGATTTCTTAAACGCTTTGCAAAGCGTTTAAGAAATTATAATCCTGCAGTGAGGCATGTGACAGGGCACTGCAAACGGCTGAGAAACAGTGTGTATGTGATTGAAAGAGCTAAGTGTTGGTGTATGGGCTTTAAGCTGTCCGAGTGTGACACGGTGTTGTGTAGTGAGAGCTTTTTGGTTTTCCTCAATGATGCTCCTGTATTTGCATGCTTCTTCCACGACACGAATGGTGCATTGTAGCCACCTAGTTCAACCATGCATGGCTGATGACGTTTTCTCAGTGGTCGAGACCCGGGCACTTGGTGGTCTATTCCAGTACCTCATGATACCCAATAGTGATTAGGCACGTATTGTATTTGACAGGTTGTGTATTCTCTCTGTGGTCGAGATCAGAGTACACAGCAGTTTCTACTCGTACCTTGGAGGACCCTGTAGTGATTGATCGAGTTGTCGCTTTTCATCTATCGTGTGGTTTACATATGGTCAAGACCCGGTCGCCCGGTGACATGTTCCGACATCTTTGGATGCCGAAATTGCCTAGCTTTTGCCCACCGGTGGTGCTCGCATACCACCGTAGAGTCTGGACATGTTTTGGGTGTTTTCGGTATTTTCTCGGTGGTCGAAACCTGGGCACTCGATGGGCTGCTCTAGTGCCTTGAGAGACCTGTATTGTTTGGTTTCACGTTCCATGGTGTGTGTGTGTGTGTGTGTGTGTGTGTGTGTGTGTGTGTGTGTGTGTGTGTGTGTGTGTGTGTGTGTGTGTGTGTGTGTGTGTGTGTGTGTGTGTGTGTGTGTGTGTGTGTGTGTGTGTGTGTGTGTGTGTGTGTGTGTGTGTGAGGAGGACGACGACGACGACGACGATGACGATGACAACGACACGTTGCCGCTGGCACTGCTGCTGCTGCCGCCACCGCCGCCGCCGCTGCCGGCGCCACTGCCGCCGCCGCCGTGGACGACGACGATTAAAATGACCATGATGACAAGCAACCAGGAAGAGGAAAGGGGAGAAGGGCTGCAAACATTTGACTACCAACGTGTCAACATGATAGACCTCATACCTCCGCTTGCGAGCGGATGAGGAAGTCGAGCATGTAAGGCTTTCCGTCAGCACAGTAGTACTCCACCGCGTAGCCCAAGATGGTGCCGTGCGTGAGACCCGAGCTCCGTCCGACTTTGACCACCTGTGGCTCGCAAGACAGTGCGCAGCGGAAAAAACTGAGGATAGAATGACACTCACAGGGCACGAGATGACAACACACAGGGCACGGGATGACAACACACAGGGCACGGGATGAAAACACACAGGGCACGGGATGACAACACACAGGGCACGGGATGACAACACACAGGGCACGAGATGACAACA
>SZWC01041193.1:0-11310 GCA_023375785.1 Penium margaritaceum
CTGTGACCCGGCTTTGGTTTCCGTGACACGGCTTTTCCTTCTGTGACCCGGCTTTGGTTTATGTGACCCAGCTTTGGTTTCTATGACCCGGCTTTGGTTTCTCAAAACCGGCTTTGGTTTCTGTGACCCGGCTTTGGTTTCCGTGGCCCGGCTTTTGTTTCCGTGATCCGGCTTTGGTTTCAGTGACCGAGCTTTAGTTTCTGTGACCCGGCTCTGAAATCTGTGACCCGGTTTTGTTTTCTGTGACCCGGCTTTGGTTTCTGTGAGCCGGCTTTGGTTTTATGACCCGTCTTTGGTTTTTGTGACCCGGCTTTGGTTTCTAGGACCCGGCTTTGGTTTCTGTGACCCGGCTTTGGTTTCAGTGACCCGGCTCTAGTGCTAAAGTGTGACGCTCCAGTACCAAAGTGTGAAGGTTTAGTGTCACAGTGTGACGTTCTAGTGCCAAAGTGTGGAGCGCTAGTGCCAGAGTGTGACGCTATAATGCCAAAGTGTGACACTCTAGTGCCAAAGGGTGATGCTCTGGTGCCAACGTGTGATGCTCTAGTGCAAAAGTGTGACGCTCTTGTCCGAAAGTATGACGCTCTTGTGCGAAAGGGTGACGCTCTAGTACCAAAGTGTGTCACTGTAGTGCCAAAGTGCGATGCTCTAGTGCCAAAGTGTGACGCTCTAGTGCCAAAGTGAGAGGCTTTAGTGCCAAAGTGTGAAGCTCTTGTGTCGAAGTGTGACGCTCTAGTGCCAAAGTGTGACGCTCTAGTGCCAGAGTTTGAAACTCTAGTACCAACATGTGATGCTCTACTGCCAATGTGTGACGCTCTAGTGCTAAAGTGTGACGCTCTAGTTCTCAAGTGTGACGGTCTAGTGCCAACATGTGAAGCTCTAGAGCCAAAGTGTAACGCTCTGGTGCCAAAGTGTGAAGCTCTAATGCCAAAGTATGACGCTCTAGTGCCAAAGTTCGAAACTCTAGTGCCCAAGTGTGACACTCTAGTGCCTAAGTGTGAGGCTCTAGTGCCAAAGTGTGACTCTTCCATGCCAAAGTGTGACGCTCTAATGCCAAAGTGTGAAGCTCTAGTGCCAAAGTGTGACGCTCTAGTACCAAAGTGTGAAGGTCTAGTGTCACAATGTGACGCTGATGCCCCCGATTTTGCCGCGCTCGTGATCTCCTCCGCGGATTAGTTGTGGTCCGCGCAGACAGTTCCATGGAGCCCGCGGATCCCTCACTTTCCCTGTTATCACATGTCTACTCAAACATGTAGCGGAATCACGGGACCTCAACCCCTAGCCACTGTCAATCATGCGGACGGCAGGACTGAGTCCAAGAGTCCGAACCTCACTGATGAATGACACTCCACAGTCCACGCCTTGCCACACGGGAGCCGCCACCGCGTGGCTTCCAGCTCCTATCCGTAGAACCCTTCTTCCGCGGAAGGGTGCAAGCGAAAGTACCGACGGGAGTTCACTTCACTCAGACTTTCGGTTAGGCACGCAGCCTCCACAGTCCGAGGACATCACTCCTATAGTTGCGGAAGGCACAGAGGTAGTGGGGCGGCGAGCAATAGAAATGGTAGAATGTCTTTAGATGAATTTGGCGGAAAACATCGAAGAGTATACAAGACTGAGTCTTTTTTGTGCTACTGCTAGTGAGACCCTTGTCTACTTGGGATTCCGCACGCTGTCGGTCTCATCCCTCTCACATCCTCCTACTTCCTTCTGCTAGGACTCCACGCGGTGCGACTACGCACCGCGAGTCTCACGCTCAATCACACACACACAGCCTATCTTCTGCTAATCACTTCCTACATCCGCGGCTCGTGCACGCGGTTCTTCGTGTTCTTCCTTGAATCTTCGTCTTCTGCGGTACGTTCTCCCAGTTCTCCTCCTTGATTACTGCTGCCAAACCTTGGACTCTTATTGACCTAGCTCCTGCCACCCTCCTCCTAGCGTCTGATTCCGACAGTGGATGTTTTGTACGTCCGATGCTCTTGCTTAACTCCCACTTCTCCGCATCTTGGCACATGTTCTCATTCCACCGCGGATTCTCATCCTTGTACATCCCGCCTCTTTTTCCCTCCTCCGCAACAAGCGCTTGAGATAGCCGTAGAGGAGCAGACATTCGTTGTTTTGTTTCCTGGTTGCCACTTTTCCCGCCTGTCTTCCTCCGCCGCCACTGAGATTCCGCGCCACCCCTTGCTCTACCGCAACCTCATTGCGAGAGCCAGCATCCCTTGCACGCTCTTCAATGCTCCGCGGCCTCCCCTTCATCCCCCTCTGCGGAAATGAGGCCGCGGTCTCCTCTTTCAGCAGACTTGTGAGTCGGAGTTCCTCAGTTTCGCGGATTCACCTTCTTCCCAGCGGAGGTTCGGTGGATTTCTGTGTGACACTGATGCCCCCAACCCCCCTCTTTTCAAGGCTCTGTCCCTGAGTCTTGTCATTGTAGCGACGTGAATTTCCCTTGGGGACCCGGCCGCTGCTGTTGTTGGCAAGGGCGGTAGTATCTATCAACTTCCCCGCCCTCCCGGTGGTACCTCGCGGAGTATTCTTGATGCACGTACAACTAGCACCCATCGCAACGGGCTCCTGCCGTGATGTCCTCCGCGCCAAGTCTTCTTTTGCAGGTGGAGCAATGTGGGATCCGTTCATACGTTCTGCAACTGGTGTAGCGGTATACCATCTGCCCTTCCACATTCCTTCCCACTTCCGTGGCACACTGCATGTGAGCCCATCCTCCGCAGTGCTCACATTGGCATGCCATCCCTGTGACGATCCCCCCGCATCCGTCTCCGCAGCAATGCAGCCAGGAATTTTCTGTCCCCCAATCCTCTTTTGTGGGCTGAGCGAGGCAGCGGTGACAGGTCCACACTCCTTCCTTACCCCTCTTGCCGCATCGCTGGTGACACATCTTCAGGCACATGCCACATCCCTTCCGAAAATCCGCCATTCCTTCCCAGCAGGTAGCGCATACGGGCTCTCGGTTCTCCGCGATGAAGCTGAGGTAGCAGTCCGTCTGAAGGAGCTCATTGCCCACACATTGGTGGCATTGGCCCTTCCAGGCGGAGCTGCCAATTACCAAGCATTCGCGATGGGCAGGCCTCGTCTAGACAACACACCTTCCTTCATCCTTCTCCGTCTTCAGGCATGTGGGACATGCCGCGGATTGGTGCCCTTCCTCTCCCGGTGCCTCCTCCTCTTCCGACTCTTCCTCTTCCTCCTCCTCGTTCATTCGGGGTGCCTTTCGTACACCTCGTCGCTTTTTGATCTCTCCTCTACACCTTCTGCACACCGCAGCCCCACTTTGTCCTCCGCGTCCGTCACGAGGTGCAACCAGGCAGCCATTGCAGATTTTGCGGAGGCATCCGCCACAATCCTGCACCACCACTCCCCACCATTGGCCGCATTGGGCACAATTCTTCTCCTCCAGCTCCTTCCGCCTCCTCTCTTCTGCTTCGACCGGTCCCTCCGTCTGCCACTGCCTCATCGTGGCCCCGGAAACCGTGCGCGGTCCTTTCCTTCACTCAGGGGATCCTTCCTCTTCTTCCTCTTCCTCCTCTTCTTGCGGGTCCCACCTTCCGCGGGGTTGTGCTCCGCCAGCGCCGGGTCTCTCTCCTTCTTCCTCCTCCCGCTTCTTTGCGGCGGCTTCCTCCTCAGCCGCCTCCTTCAGGCATCGCAAGCAGGTGCGATTTCGTCCAATGCAGGTCGTGGAGGCTCCGCCGGCATACTGGTGTGCGGGATTCCCGTACACCCGGCACACCACCTTTAGATGTGGCTCTGCATGGATATTCTCTCTGCACCATACACATGGGCCGGTGTAGTTGGCCAGGCTCTTGGGGCTCATTGGTACCTTAGTCCGCGGTGGTGCTCCCTGGAACAGCTGCTGAGTCTTTCCTGCTGAGGTTTGCTCTGGCTGTCACTCGAGCCTGCCTTCAGGCTCCTCCCGCTTCTACTGCTCCCTCTGTTCCTGCCGCCTCTCCTCCTGCTACTCCACCTGTTGCCCCCACCCCGGCTACTCTTGCCGTGGTTCTCTCCTTACTTCCTCCGCGGCCTGTTCGCGGACATCGGATTCTTCATCCTCCTCTGGTTCCTGGCTCCATTCTTGCTCCTGCTACGACACCTATTCCTCACAGAGGTCCAACACCTCTTCCGCTCTCCATCCCCGCAAGCATTTCCGCTGTCCCAGAGGCGGTAGGCGACTTCCCGTCCCGAGGATGTGCGTTTTCCACGCTGGTGGCAGCAGCACAAACTCCGTGGCCGGATAACTGCGGTCATTGAACCCGTCCGGCCCCTCCAACCACACTTGCCCTGCCTCGATGCTGGCCACGCGGTAGACTCCTCGCGGTTCTCCTACCTCTCACCCCGCGTTGGGGAAGGGGCAGCAATACACCAAGTGGCCCTCTTCAATGGGCCCATGGTTCAGTCGTCGGTTGGCTGCATCGCATCCGCGCAAGGCAGCGACAGAACCCCTCAACCGCGCCTCTGCTCTCGTGGCCTTCGTCCTTTCACAGCGCTCGCGGAACCATTCCGCGATCTCCCTATCCTCCTCCTCCTCTGAGTGCTTCCCATGTTCCTCGGGAGCGAGTGGTAGCCTCAGCGCCTTCTGGGGCATGCCCATTGCCGCCCGCGGTGGTTGACCAAAGAGTAGCATGTGGGGTGAGAAGGAGGTTGTACGGCTCAGTGTCGTGTTGATGAAATGCGCCGTCTTCTTTAGCTTCTCTGCCCAGCTGCTGCCCTCCGCGGTGGCCACTGCTTGCTCTAGTATCTCATGTCCCCGCTCCACCTCTCCCTGGGATTCCGGCCTGTACCGCTCGCAGTGTACGTGGCGGACCCCCCATTCCTCCAGCTCCTCTCTCAAGGCCCCCATGAATTCGGTGCCGTTGTCGATATGCACCACGCTGCATCCACCAAAGCGGTAAAAGATCTCCTCGCGGATGAATTTTTCCGTGGTGGCAGAGCTCTTGTTAGGCACAGCGCAGACCCAGAGGTACTTCCTGAAGCTGTCCACCGCTGCGATCCAGTACCGGTTCCCTTGGTCGCTCCGGCCGAGGTCCGCTGCTGTTGCTGCTGTCCTGGTCCACCGCTGCGATCCAGTACCGGTTCCCTTCTTCCCTCCGGCCGAGGTCTGCTGCTGTTGCTGCTGTCCTGGTCTGGCTAGCCGTTGCTGCTACCTTCTGCACTACTGCCGCGGCTTGGGCCTTGAGTTGTGCCTTCCGCCGGAGGGAGCCAGCAGATGGCTCCGGGCGGTGGTGCCTGGCACCAACCTTGTGTCTCTTGACTGTCTGCTCTCTTTCTTCCGTGGCTACAGGCCTCTCCGCTATTCAGGCTGTCGTCGCTCCCTTTACTGCCTCTGCTGTTGTGCTAACTGCTCCTACCTTGGCTGCCTCAGCATCCACTTGTGTTGTTGCTACTTGTCTGTCCGTGGCTGGTGTTACTGCTACCTCCGTCGCCCTTGCCGTTACCTCTCCTGCCGCTATTGCTGCCATTTGTGCTTCCGCTGCTGCCACCACTTCTGCTTCCGCTGTTGCTACCGCCGCTTCTGCCTCTCCCATAATTTCCCTTATAAGCTGGTCCGCAGCTTCCTTATCTGCCTCGGCCGCCGCATCCTGCTCTTGGGCCAATCGGGTCTCTGTTGCCGCGAGCTCCGTGGCCGCCCGTTCTGCCTCGGCTGCCGCCTCTTCCCATGCTTTTCGCAGGCGTTCTTGCATCTGCTGTAGCTGAAGGGTGGATTGAGGTACTCACGTGCCTCTTCCACCTCCGCGTCCCTCCTGCTCTTGTCTTCCCAGCATATCTGTGCCCCCTCTTTGGCCCAGTGTCGCACCTCCTCCTGCCCGAGTTGCAGTCCCTTTCCTTGCACCGCGGTCCACTATGCCTCCGCAACCGCTGTTGCCACCCTGGTGCGTGATACATTCTGGAGCGTCAGCCTCCAACACTTCTCCATAGCCTCCATCCAGCGCCCCTCAGGCACCTGGGTGTCCGCCAGCCGCGATCTTTCCTTCTGCGGGTACTAAATACTCCATTTGGCGTAGGTGAGGTTAAGCAAGTATTCCCACCTCCACTCATCTGCCGCGGATTTTCGTCGTGGTGCCTCCGCCGATCCTGGTGTCTGGTCGTTCACATGATACAGAGTGAGAGCTCTGGCCCTCTCTTGGAGCAGATGCACGTAACATTTCTCCGGAGTGCTCCGCTGATCCCTCCGCACCTAGAGCCACCATACTCGAGCGGCTTCTAGTGATGGATCCGGCCGCTCGGTATCCAGTAGTTCCGCGACACGTGTCATGTTGCTGGCCATTCTGGGGTTGATGCTCAGACTGTCCCGTAAAACTAAAACGAGGCATTCTGCGCCTGCTGTTTCTAGCAGTTGCACCTGTCTTTTGCGCAGTTCGAGGGCTAGCGCACCCGTTGCTGCTCCCTTCAACGTCACCTGCCACATTTTGCCCAGCAGTGAATTCGCAAATTCCGCGCGGATCATGTCCAGGACCTCCGTCAGCAGTTGGAGCATGACGCTGCTTACAACTTCTAGCAGCACGGATTCCTTGGGCTGCTCCCCGCTATCCCCCGGGCTTTCTTTGAGGTGCGTTCCTGCCCCTTCCATCACCGTTCCAGTGGCCATCAGGGGGCGTGCGGGTTGCCGGGTCGGGCTACCACGCGAGGTCGGCAGCGAGTCGGAGAGCAACGTCGTTGCCGTGGAAGGAGCTAGGGCAGTCTGTGTTCGGGCCCCATCTCGCGGGCTTGGTGTCAGTGTAGCAGTTGTCCTTGCCTTTGTTTGCGTCACTCCTGCCGCGGGCTTCGTGCGCCTGAAGGTCCGCGTTGGTGCTGTGCTTGTGGCCGGGCTCTGTTGCAACGAGCCTGTCGATCTCGCTGCAGGCGGCGTGGCTTGTGTTGGTGTTCCTTCCGCGGGGCTAAAACGCAGTGGGATGGCCACTACTGGTGTTGGGGTCCGTGTCGGGTGGCCTCTGCGGCGGGGCTGGGCCGCGGTGAGGCCGCAGCCACTGCTGGCGTGGCCGTCACTGGTGTCGGAGGTGTGTTTGCCGCAGGGCCAGATCGGGACCCGCCTGTTGCCGCCGTGTGCGCTGCTGGTGTCCTTGCCTGTGGTGTTCTTGTCGTGGGACCCAGCCGCGGTGGGGCCGCTACCCCCGCTGGTGGTGTCGGTGTCCGTGCCGGTCGGTGTCCCGTGCTCGTGTTGAGAGTAGGGAGACGTAGCTGACGTCAAGAGGGTTCACCCCCCACGACGAAGGCGCGGTCCCAGAGCCTTGCTGGCGAGCCATGGCGCTAGTTCCGTGGGCAAGCGCCGTACTACGTGTGACCCGTCAGGTGTGTCGAGTGCTTGTGGGAGCTGAGTCGGAGGTGAGTAGAGTCGGGCGGGGAGATGGTCGAGGCAAAGTGAAGAGTGAAGTGAATGATCGAATGCCGGAACTCGAAATGAGGCTGAGGATGCCGGCGTCGATCAATACATCTGCTTGGCGCGGCGCAAGCCATTCCGCCACAAGCAGGATATCGTACGTGCGGACGTCACAAACTTGGACAGTGTGCGCTGCATGCACATTGGCCACCTGCATGGGGAGGCCCGTGATCTGTCCGAGTGGCGCGTCAATATCACCGGTGGAGATGGAGAAGCGGAGTCGAGTGGGCTGGATGAGATGTTGCATGTGGAGCGAGCGGATCATCCGGAGCGCGATCGTGGTGTGTGTGGCACCAGTATCCACTATGACCACGAACTTGCGTCCATACATCCACACGTAACACCATGCCACGTGGACCTCGGCTGGTGCAAGTGGTCCAGGACTGAGTGCCGCGGGAGACCAGGTGCGGGAGGAACGTGCGGCGGCATCACGAGCGCTGCAGTGAGTGAGGAGGATGCATCTGGATAGCAGGCAGGTACCGGTCATGCTCTCGCGTGTGCATGAGAGGCGGACACCAAGTCAAGAAAGGAAGAGATTGTCAGTAGCGAAGAGGGCGCGAAGAGTTTCTGCGGACTCAAGGGAGTGAAGAAGGAAGTCGAGCAAGGTGAGAGAATGGCGGTTGTCGAGGAGTGGGATTGTGGGAACATGAGGAGCCTGCAGGTTGCGAGTGGTGTAGGTCTGTGATGCAGCGGCGAACGGTCGCGAGATTCGTGAAGGTGCATGTCGTGGGGGAAGATTGGGCGCGATCTCCTCTAGCGTCCAACCGCGGATCGTGGGGTTGTATCGACGGGCAAGCTAGAGCCCAGACATGGAGAGAGCTGGTAGAGTCTCCGCGGGTGCTTCCTTTGCAGTGGGGTCGAGTTCATTCAGGAGTTGCAAGGCGACCTCCTGGTCCTCCTCATCAAATTCTCGTGCCACTCTCTCCCACTGCCCTTCAGTGTCTGGTGGCAATGCCAGGACATCCGGGATGTGTTCCGCGGCATCCGGAGGTGCCTGGTCAGGTTCTGGCCAGTCATGACGCAGAAGTCGGCTCAGAGCGTCCGCGTTGCGGTTGGCAACCGCGGGCTGGTACTTGATCTTCATATTGTACCCTTGAAAGAGGAGTGCCTCCTTGGCTAGGATGCCCTCATGGGTTTGGGTGGTGAGGAGCCATTGGAGAGACTGATGGTCCGTGAAGACCGTGAATGGCTTGCCATTTTTTATGTAGTCGCGGAAGTGTTGGAGTGCCCAAAGGACAGCCAGGCACTCGCCTTTCACCGGCGGGTACTTCCGCTCTCCTTCGGTGAGGGCTCGACTGGCGTACGCAATCACCTTCTGGGTTGGTTCCTACACTATCTGGGATAGGATAGCGCCCAGCCCGTCCCGCGACCAGTCAGTGGTGATGGAGAATGGAAGGTTGAAGTCTGGGAACTCGAGCATGGGTGCGGTGACCAGGCGATGCTTGATTCCTGTCAAGGCATCCGCGTATTCTGAGGTCCAGTCGAATGGCACGTCCTGGTGCGTCAACTCCTGGAGTGGCTTGATGATACGTGCCTGGTCGCGGACAAACTTACGGTAGAAGGAGACAAAGCCCAGGAAGATCTTGACTTGTCCCGCGGAAGTGGGCTGATGCCATTCCTGCACTGCCGCAATCTTCTCAGGGTCGGTTTTGATGCCATCCGCACTCATCACAAAGCCAAGGAACTCCATTTCCGTAGCTCCGATGGAACACTTGGCTGCCTTGAGCTTGAGGTTGGCCTTGCAGAGGGCAGCGAACACAGCGGCCAGGGAGGAGAACAGCTCTTCAAAACTATGGGCCGCAACCATGATGTCGTCGATGTAGCAGCTGACATTGGGGATACCGCGGAGGGTGGATTCCATGACTCGCTGGAACGTCGCACTGGCATTGCGGAGTCCAAAGGACATGCGCGTAAACGCATAGAGACCCTCTCGAGTCACAAATGCTGTCTTGGCAATGGAGTCTGGGTGCATGGGGACGGCATGGAAGGCAGCCTTGACGTCGAGCTTTGCGAACCATCCGCGACCCTGTTGCCGCTCCTGTATGTTGACGATCAGCGGCATGGGGTACGCATCTTCCTCGGTAACACGGTTGAGGTTGTGGAAGTTGACGTAGAATCATTTGGATCTATCCGGTTTCCCCATGATGACCAAATTGGTACGCCAGAGGCTGACGATGGGGACGATCACCCCTTGCGCCTTGAGTTCCGCGAGCCCCTCTGTGATGATCTTCTCTTGATCGGGGAGGATGCGTCGTACCTTCTATTTTATGGGCGCGGAATCCCCCGTGGAGACGACGTGGAACACTTCCACGGCCCCCAAATCAACTGCAGATCTAGCAAATATGTCTGCAAATGCGTCCAGTATGCCACAAAAGTCTTGTTTTTGTGTGGGTGAGAGTCGTGAATGGAGCATTTGATCCCATTTTGGTGGTGGTGGTGGCGTTGTCTCGCGGACTGGGTAGAACTCCTCTTCCTCCTCAAGTGGAAGGCCAGTTCCAAAGATGCGGTGTCTCGTGTTCCACAATCCCAGTAGGTTGGTCTGTACTCCAGGCTCAGTGGACTCTTCCGCGAGTTCGTGCCATTCGCCGGCTGAGATCAGTTCCGCATCAGGCACCTCCGCTGAGAGGGGTTGGATCCTGTCTGAGTGGGCCTGGGTGTCCTCGGCCGCAGCAACCAGGAGGGAGGAGGATTCACCGCCGGTGACAGGTATCACCACCCTGTCACCAATGGTGATGGGGCAGTATGCTTCCTCCCCGGACGCGGAGCTGAGTTGCATGATCCCAGGGAGAAGAGAAGGTTGGCCCGCCGCGGTACCAAGTAGTCCATACCCAGGAGTACGTCATATGTCCGTGCTCGCGTAACTTGGACGTTCACTGGCTCATGAAGGGATCCTACCTGCATGGGCAGGCCGTGAACTTCCCCGTCTCCATAGTCCATTCCGCCCGCCGAGTTGGTGAAGAGGCGACGTGTTGGGAGGGTGCGGTCTGCCCATCCGACCACCAGGAGGACGTGGAACGCCACGGTGGTGTGAGTGGCTCCCGTGTCGATAATGGCCAGGAACTTCCTTCCACATATCCAAATCACACAGCAGGCAACCTCGTAATGGTTCTCGTCCCGTCGCGGTGGTTCCAAGGACTGTGGTGCCCATCCCCATTCTCCTTCCGCAAGACATAGTGCCAACGATGTCTCAGGTATCGCACGGCGTGTGTTTTGTGTGTCGGGCGTGGGTGTGACACAGTTGAGGGAGATGCCCACAGCTTGGAGGCGTTGATTGGCCCTGGCGAACTCCTCCTTCGGGCGCGGTGCAATTTCGGGATGAATGCGGAAGAACTCGAAAAAACTGACTTCCACAATGGGGGTGGTAAAGAGGCGCTGGATAGGATCAGTGCTTTTCTCCGTGAATAGTTGCGCCCTAGTTGCGCCCTAGTTGCACCCTAGTTGCGCCCTAGTTGTGCCCTGGTTGCGTCCTAGTTACCCCCTAGTTGCGCCCTAGTTGCGCCATTGTTGCGCCTTAGTTGTGCCCTAGTTGCACCCTACTTGCACCCTACTTGCGTCCTAGTTGCGCCCTACTTGCACCCTAGTTGCGTCTTAGTTGCGCCCTAGTTGCACCCTAGTTGTGCCTCAGTTGGGCACTAGTTATGCCCTAGTTGTACCCTATTTGCACCCTAGATGCATCCTACTTGTGCCCTATTTGCGCCCTAGTTGCGCCTTAGTTGCGTCCTAGTTACGCCCTAGTTGCACCCTAGTTGCGCCCTAGTTGCGCCCTAGTTGCGCCCTAGTTGCGCCCTACTTGCGCCTTAGTTGCGCCCTAGTTGCGCCCTAGTTGCGCCCTAGTTGCCCCCAGTTGTGCCCTAATCGCGTTCTAGTTGCGTCCTAGTTGCGCCCTAGTTGCGTCCTAGTTGCGTCCAAGTCGCGCCCTAGTC
>SZWC01041198.1:0-11306 GCA_023375785.1 Penium margaritaceum
ACACACTGGTCAGAAACAAAGTGGTCAGAAACACACTGGTCAGAGACACACTGGTCAGAAACACAGTGGTCAGAAAGACAGTGGTCAGAAACACGGTGGTCAGAAACACACTGGTCAGAAACACACTTGTCTGAAACACACCTGTCAGAAACACAGTGGTCAGAAACACACTGGTCAGAAACACAGTGGTCAGAAATACAGTGGTCAGAAACACAGTGGTCTGAAACACAGTGGTCACAAACAATGTGGTCAGAAACACACTAGTCAGAAATAGAGTGGTCAGGAATCACTGGTCAGTAACACAGTGGTCAGAAACACAATGGTTGAAAACACACTGGTCAGAAACACAGTGGTCAGAAACACACTAGTCAGAAATAGAGTGGTCAGGAATCACTGGTCAGTAACACAGTGGTCAGAAACACAATGGTTGAAAACACACTGGTCAGAAACACAGTGGTCAGAAATATACTGGTCAGAAACACAGTTGTCAGAAACGCAGTGGTCAAAAACACACTGGTCAGAAACACTGTGCTTAGAAACACACTGGTCAGAACCAAACTGGTCAGAAACACAGTGGTCAGAAACACGGTGGTCAGAAACACACCGGTCACAAACACACTGGTCACAAACACACTGGTCAGAAATACACTGGTCAGAAACACACCGGTTCGAAACACACTGGTCAGAAACACACTGGTCGGAAACACAGTGGTAAGAAACACAATGGTCACAAAGTCAGTGGTCAGAAACACAGTGGTCGGAAACACACTGGTCAGAACCACACTGGTCAGAAACACAGTGGGCAGAAACACAGTGGTCAGAAACAGAGTGGTCAGAAACACACTGGTCAGACACACACTGGTCAGAAACACCGTGGTTAGAAACACCGTGGTCAGAAACCCAGATGTCATAAACACACTGGTCAGAAACACGCTGGTCAGAAACTCACTGGTCAGAAACACAGTGGTCAGAAACGCAGTGGTCAGAAACACAGTGGTCGGAAACACACTGGTCAGAACCACACTGGTCAGAAACACAGTGGGCAGAAACACAGTGGTCAGAAACAGAGTGGTCAGAAACACACTGGTCAGACACACACTGGTCAGAAACACCGTGGTTAGAAACACCGTGGTCAGAAACCCAGATGTCATAAACACACTGGTCAGAAACACGCTGGTCAGAAACTCACTGGTCAGAAACACAGTGGTCAGAAACGCAGTGGTCAGAAACACAGTGGTCGGAAACACACTGGTCAGAACCACACTGGTCAGAAACACAGTGGGCAGAAACACAGTGGTCAGAAACAGAGTGGTCAGAAACACACTGGTCAGACACACACTGGTCAGAAACACCGTGGTTAGAAACACCGTGGTCAGAAACCCAGATGTCATAAACACACTGGTCAGAAACACGCTGGTCAGAAACTCACTGGTCAGAAACACAGTGGTCAGAAACGCAGTGGTCAGAAACACAGTGGTCGGAAACACACTGGTCAGAACCACACTGGTCAGAAACACAGTGGGCAGAAACACAGTGGTCAGAAACAGAGTGGTCAGAAACACACTGGTCAGACACACACTGGTCAGAAACACCGTGGTTAGAAACACCGTGGTCAGAAACCCAGATGTCATAAACACACTGGTCAGAAACACGCTGGTCAGAAACTCACTGGTCAGAAACACAGTGGTCAGAAACGCAGTGGTCAGAAACACAGTGGTCGGAAACACACTGGTCAGAACCACACTGGTCAGAAACACAGTGGGCAGAAACACAGTGGTCAGAAACAGAGTGGTCAGAAACACACTGGTCAGACACACACTGGTCAGAAACACCGTGGTTAGAAACACCGTGGTCAGAAACCCAGATGTCATAAACACACTGGTCAGAAACACGCTGGTCAGAAACTCACTGGTCAGAAACACAGTGGTCAGAAACGCAGTGGTCAGAAACACAGTGGTCGGAAACACACTGGTCAGAACCACACTGGTCAGAAACACAGTGGGCAGAAACACAGTGGTCAGAAACAGAGTGGTCAGAAACACACTGGTCAGACACACACTGGTCAGAAACACCGTGGTTAGAAACACCGTGGTCAGAAACCCAGATGTCATAAACACACTGGTCAGAAACACGCTGGTCAGAAACTCACTGGTCAGAAACACAGTGGTCAGAAACGCAGTGGTCAGAAACACAGTGGTCGGAAACACACTGGTCAGAACCACACTGGTCAGAAACACAGTGGGCAGAAACACAGTGGTCAGAAACAGAGTGGTCAGAAACACACTGGTCAGACACACACTGGTCAGAAACACCGTGGTTAGAAACACCGTGGTCAGAAACCCAGATGTCATAAACACACTGGTCAGAAACACGCTGGTCAGAAACTCACTGGTCAGAAACACAGTGGTCAGAAACGCAGTGGTCAGAAACACAGTGGTCGGAAACACACTGGTCAGAACCACACTGGTCAGAAACACAGTGGGCAGAAACACAGTGGTCAGAAACAGAGTGGTCAGAAACACACTGGTCAGACACACACTGGTCAGAAACACCGTGGTTAGAAACACCGTGGTCAGAAACCCAGATGTCATAAACACACTGGTCAGAAACACGCTGGTCAGAAACTCACTGGTCAGAAACACAGTGGTCAGAAACGCAGTGGTCAGAAACACAGTGGTCGGAAACACACTGGTCAGAACCACACTGGTCAGAAACACAGTGGGCAGAAACACAGTGGTCAGAAACAGAGTGGTCAGAAACACACTGGTCAGACACACACTGGTCAGAAACACCGTGGTTAGAAACACCGTGGTCAGAAACCCAGATGTCATAAACACACTGGTCAGAAACACGCTGGTCAGAAACTCACTGGTCAGAAACACAGTGGTCAGAAACGCAGTGGTCAGAAACACAGTGGTCGGAAACACACTGGTCAGAACCACACTGGTCAGAAACACAGTGGGCAGAAACACAGTGGTCAGAAACAGAGTGGTCAGAAACACACTGGTCAGACACACACTGGTCAGAAACACCGTGGTTAGAAACACCGTGGTCAGAAACCCAGATGTCATAAACACACTGGTCAGAAACACGCTGGTCAGAAACTCACTGGTCAGAAACACAGTGGTCAGAAACGCAGTGGTCAGAAACACAGTGGTCGGAAACACACTGGTCAGAACCACACTGGTCAGAAACACAGTGGGCAGAAACACAGTGGTCAGAAACAGAGTGGTCAGAAACACACTGGTCAGACACACACTGGTCAGAAACACCGTGGTTAGAAACACCGTGGTCAGAAACCCAGATGTCATAAACACACTGGTCAGAAACACGCTGGTCAGAAACTCACTGGTCAGAAACACAGTGGTCAGAAACGCAGTGGTCAGAAACACAGTGGTCGGAAACACACTGGTCAGAACCACACTGGTCAGAAACACAGTGGGCAGAAACACAGTGGTCAGAAACAGAGTGGTCAGAAACACACTGGTCAGACACACACTGGTCAGAAACACCGTGGTTAGAAACACCGTGGTCAGAAACCCAGATGTCATAAACACACTGGTCAGAAACACGCTGGTCAGAAACTCACTGGTCAGAAACACAGTGGTCAGAAACGCAGTGGTCAGAAACACAGTGGTCGGAAACACACTGGTCAGAACCACACTGGTCAGAAACACAGTGGGCAGAAACACAGTGGTCAGAAACAGAGTGGTCAGAAACACACTGGTCAGACACACACTGGTCAGAAACACCGTGGTTAGAAACACCGTGGTCAGAAACCCAGATGTCATAAACACACTGGTCAGAAACACGCTGGTCAGAAACTCACTGGTCAGAAACACAGTGGTCAGAAACGCAGTGGTCAGAAACACAGTGGTCGGAAACACACTGGTCAGAACCACACTGGTCAGAAACACAGTGGGCAGAAACACAGTGGTCAGAAACAGAGTGGTCAGAAACACACTGGTCAGACACACACTGGTCAGAAACACCGTGGTTAGAAACACCGTGGTCAGAAACCCAGATGTCATAAACACACTGGTCAGAAACACGCTGGTCAGAAACTCACTGGTCAGAAACACAGTGGTCAGAAACGCAGTGGTCAGAAACACAGTGGTCGGAAACACACTGGTCAGAACCACACTGGTCAGAAACACAGTGGGCAGAAACACAGTGGTCAGAAACAGAGTGGTCAGAAACACACTGGTCAGACACACACTGGTCAGAAACACCGTGGTTAGAAACACCGTGGTCAGAAACCCAGATGTCATAAACACACTGGTCAGAAACACGCTGGTCAGAAACTCACTGGTCAGAAACACAGTGGTCAGAAACGCAGTGGTCAGAAACACAGTGGTCGGAAACACACTGGTCAGAACCACACTGGTCAGAAACACAGTGGGCAGAAACACAGTGGTCAGAAACAGAGTGGTCAGAAACACACTGGTCAGACACACACTGGTCAGAAACACCGTGGTTAGAAACACCGTGGTCAGAAACCCAGATGTCATAAACACACTGGTCAGAAACACGCTGGTCAGAAACTCACTGGTCAGAAACACAGTGGTCAGAAACGCAGTGGTCAGAAACACAGTGGTCGGAAACACACTGGTCAGAACCACACTGGTCAGAAACACAGTGGGCAGAAACACAGTGGTCAGAAACAGAGTGGTCAGAAACACACTGGTCAGACACACACTGGTCAGAAACACCGTGGTTAGAAACACCGTGGTCAGAAACCCAGATGTCATAAACACACTGGTCAGAAACACGCTGGTCAGAAACTCACTGGTCAGAAACACAGTGGTCAGAAACGCAGTGGTCAGAAACACAGTGGTCGGAAACACACTGGTCAGAACCACACTGGTCAGAAACACAGTGGGCAGAAACACAGTGGTCAGAAACAGAGTGGTCAGAAACACACTGGTCAGACACACACTGGTCAGAAACACCGTGGTTAGAAACACCGTGGTCAGAAACCCAGATGTCATAAACACACTGGTCAGAAACACGCTGGTCAGAAACTCACTGGTCAGAAACACAGTGGTCAGAAACGCAGTGGTCAGAAACACAGTGGTCGGAAACACACTGGTCAGAACCACACTGGTCAGAAACACAGTGGTTAGAAACACACTGGTCAGAAACACGCTGGTCAGAAACACAGTGGTCAGAAACACACTGGTCAGAAACACAGTGGTCAGAAACACAGTGGTCAGAAACACATTGGTCAGAAACACACTGGTCAGAGACACGTAGGTCAGAAACACTGTGGTCAGAAACACACTGCTCAGAAACAGAGTGGTCAGGAATACACTGGTCAGAAACACAGTGGTCAGAAACACAGTGGTTAGAAACACACTGGTCAGAAACACACTGGTCAGAAACACACTGGTCAGAAACACAGTGGTCAGAAACACAGTGGTCAGAAACACACTGGTCAGTAACACAGTGTTCAGAAACACAGTGGTCAGAAACACATTGGTCAGAAACACAGTGGTCAGAAACACAGTGGTCAGAAACACAATGGTCAGAAACACAGTGGTCAGAAACACACTGGTCAGAAACACAGTGGTCAGAAACACACTGGTCAGAAGCACACTGGTCAGGAACACAGTGGTCAAAAACACACTGGTAAGAAACACAGTGGTCAGAAACACACTGTTCATAAACACGGTGGTCAGAAACACACTGGTCAGAAACACACTGGTCATAAACACAGTGGTCAGAAACACAGTGGACAGAAACACAGTGGTCAGAAACACAGTGGTCTGAAACACACTGGGCAGAAACACAGTGGGCAGAAACACAGTGGTCAGAAACACACTGGTCAGAAACACAGTGGTCAGAAACACAGTGGTCTGAAACACACTGGGCAGAAACACAGTGGGCAGAAACACAGTGGTCAGAAACACACTGGTCAGAAACACGGTGGTCAGAAACACACTGGTCAGAAACACATTGGTCAGAAACACAGTGGTCAGAAACACACTGGTCAGAAACGCAGTGGTCAGATACACAGTGGTCAGAAACACAGTGTTGAGATACACAGTGGTCAGAAACACAGTGGTCAGAAACACACTGGTCAGAAACACACTGGTCAGAAACACACTGGTCAGAAACACAGTGTTCAGAAACACAGTGGTCAGAAACACAGTGGTCAGAAACACAGTGGTCAGAAACACACTAGTCAGAAACACAGTGGTCAGAAACACCGTGGTCAGAAACACACTGGTCAGAAACACACTGGTCGGAAACACACTGTTCATAAACACGGTGGTCAGAAACACACCGGTCAGAAACCCACTGGTCAGAAACACACTGGTTAGAAACACAGTGGTCAGAAACACACTGGTCAGAAACGCAGTGGTCAGAAACACAGTGGTCAGAAACACAGTGGTGAGAAACACAGTGGTCAGAAACACAGTGGTCAGAAACACAGTGGTCAGAAACAGAGTGGTCAGAAACACACTGGTCAGAACACAGTGGTCAGAAACACACTGGGCAGAAACACAGTGGTCAGAAACGCAGTGGTCAGAAACACAGTGGTCTGAAACACACTGGGCAGAAACACAGTGGTCAGAAACGCAGTGGTCAGAAACACAGTGGTCTGAAACACACTGGGCAGAAACACAGTGGTCAGAAACGCAGTGGTCAGAAACACAGTGGTCTGAAACACACTGGGCAGAAACACAGTGGTCAGAAACGCAGTGGTCAGAAACACAGTGGTCTGAAACACACTGGGCAGAAACACAGTGGTCAGAAACGCAGTGGTCAGAAACACAGTGGTCTGAAACACACTGGGCAGAAACACAGTGGTCAGAAACGCAGTGGTCAGAAACACAGTGGTCTGAAACACACTGGGCAGAAACACAGTGGTCAGAAACGCAGTGGTCAGAAACACAGTGGTCTGAAACACACTGGGCAGAAACACAGTGGTCAGAAACGCAGTGGTCAGAAACACAGTGGTCTGAAACACACTGGGCAGAAACACAGTGGTCAGAAACGCAGTGGTCAGAAACACAGTGGTCTGAAACACACTGGGCAGAAACACAGTGGTCAGAAACGCAGTGGTCAGAAACACAGTGGTCTGAAACACACTGGGCAGAAACACAGTGGTCAGAAACGCAGTGGTCAGAAACACAGTGGTCTGAAACACACTGGGCAGAAACACAGTGGTCAGAAACGCAGTGGTCAGAAACACAGTGGTCTGAAACACACTGGGCAGAAACACAGTGGTCAGAAACGCAGTGGTCAGAAACACAGTGGTCTGAAACACACTGGGCAGAAACACAGTGGTCAGAAACGCAGTGGTCAGAAACACAGTGGTCTGAAACACACTGGGCAGAAACACAGTGGTCAGAAACGCAGTGGTCAGAAACACAGTGGTCTGAAACACACTGGGCAGAAACACAGTGGTCAGAAACGCAGTGGTCAGAAACACAGTGGTCTGAAACACACTGGGCAGAAACACAGTGGTCAGAAACGCAGTGGTCAGAAACACAGTGGTCAGAAACTCAGTGGTCAGAAACACACTGGTCAGAAACACAGTGGTCAGAAACACACTGGTCAGAAACACAGTGGTCAGAAACACAGTGGTCAGAAACACACTGGTCAGAAACGCAGTGGTCAGATACACAGTGGTCAGAAACACAGTGTTGAGAAACACAGTGGTCAGAAACACAGTGGTCAGAAACACAGTGGTCAGAAACACACTGGTCAGAAACACACTAGTCAGAAACACAGTGGTCAGAAATACAGTGGACAGAAACACAGTGGTCAGAAACACACTGGTCAGAAACACACTAGTCAGAAACACAGTGGTCAGAAATACAGTGGACAGAAACACAGTGGTCAGAAACACCGTGGTCAGAAACACACTGGTAAGAAACACACTGGTCAGAAACACACTGTTCTTAAACACGGTGGTCAGAAACACACCGGTCAGAAACACACTGGTCAGAAACACACTGGTCAGAAACACAGTGGTCAGAAACACAATAGTCAGAAACGCAGTGGTCAGAAACACAGTGGTCAGAAACACAGTGGTGAGAAACACAGTGGTCAGAAACACAGTGGTCAGAAACACAGTGGTCAGAAACACACTGGTCAGAAACACAGTGGTCAGAAACACACTGGTCAGAACACAGTGGTCAGAAACACACTGGTCTAAAACACACTGGTCAGAAACACAGTGGTTAGAAACACAGTGGTCAGAAACACAGTGGTCAAAAACACATTTGTCATAGACACACTGGTCAGAAACACACTGGTCAGAAACACAGTGGTCAGAAACACACTGGTCAGAAACACAGTGGTCAGAAACACAGTGGTCAGAAACACGCTGGTCAGAAACACAGTGGTCAGAAACACACTGCTCAGAAACACAGTGGTCAGAAACACAGTGGTCAGGAACACAGTGGTCAGAAAAACAGTGGTCAGGAACACTGTGGTCAGAAACACAGTGGTCAGAAACACAGTGGCCAGAAACACGCTGGTCAGAAACACAGTGGTCAGAAACACACTGCTCAGAAACACAGTGGTCAGAAACACAGTGGTCAGGAACACAGTGGTCAGAAAAACAGTGGTCAGGAACACTGTGGTCAGAAACACAGTGGTCAGAAACACAGTGGCCAGAAACACGCTGGTCAGAAACACAGTGGTCAGAAACACACTGCTCAGAAACACAGTGGTCAGAAACACAGTGGTCAGGAACACAGTGGTCAGAAAAACAGTGGTCAGGAACACTGTGGTCAGAAACACAGTGGTCAGAAACACAGTGGCCAGAAACACGCTGGTCAGAAACACAGTGGTCAGAAACACACTGCTCAGAAACACAGTGGTCAGAAACACAGTGGTCAGGAACACAGTGGTCAGAAAAACAGTGGTCAGGAACACTGTGGTCAGAAACACAGTGGTCAGAAACACAGTGGCCAGAAACACGCTGGTCAGAAACACAGTGGTCAGAAACACACTGCTCAGAAACACAGTGGTCAGAAACACAGTGGTCAGGAACACAGTGGTCAGAAAAACAGTGGTCAGGAACACTGTGGTCAGAAACACAGTGGTCAGAAACACAGTGGCCAGAAACACGCTGGTCAGAAACACAGTGGTCAGAAACACACTGCTCAGAAACACAGTGGTCAGAAACACAGTGGTCAGGAACACAGTGGTCAGAAAAACAGTGGTCAGGAACACTGTGGTCAGAAACACAGTGGTCAGAAACACAGTGGCCAGAAACACGCTGGTCAGAAACACAGTGGTCAGAAACACACTGCTCAGAAACACAGTGGTCAGAAACACAGTGGTCAGGAACACAGTGGTCAGAAAAACAGTGGTCAGGAACACTGTGGTCAGAAACACAGTGGTCAGAAACACAGTGGCCAGAAACACGCTGGTCAGAAACACAGTGGTCAGAAACACACTGCTCAGAAACACAGTGGTCAGAAACACAGTGGTCAGGAACACAGTGGTCAGAAAAACAGTGGTCAGGAACACTGTGGTCAGAAACACAGTGGTCAGAAACACAGTGGCCAGAAACACGCTGGTCAGAAACACAGTGGTCAGAAACACACTGCTCAGAAACACAGTGGTCAGAAACACAGTGGTCAGGAACACAGTGGTCAGAAAAACAGTGGTCAGGAACACTGTGGTCAGAAACACAGTGGTCAGAAACACAGTGGCCAGAAACACGCTGGTCAGAAACACAGTGGTCAGAAACACACTGCTCAGAAACACAGTGGTCAGAAACACAGTGGTCAGGAACACAGTGGTCAGAAAAACAGTGGTCAGGAACACTGTGGTCAGAAACACAGTGGTCAGAAACACAGTGGCCAGAAACACGCTGGTCAGAAACACAGTGGTCAGAAACACACTGCTCAGAAACACAGTGGTCAGAAACACAGTGGTCAGGAACACAGTGGTCAGAAAAACAGTGGTCAGGAACACTGTGGTCAGAAACACAGTGGTCAGAAACACAGTGGCCAGAAACACGCTGGTCAGAAACACAGTGGTCAGAAACACACTGCTCAGAAACACAGTGGTCAGAAACACAGTGGTCAGGAACACAGTGGTCAGAAAAACAGTGGTCAGGAACACTGTGGTCAGAAACACAGTGGTCAGAAACACAGTGGCCAGAAACACGCTGGTCAGAAACACAGTGGTCAGAAACACACTGCTCAGAAACACAGTGGTCAGAAACACAGTGGTCAGGAACACAGTGGTCAGAAAAACAGTGGTCAGGAACACTGTGGTCAGAAACACAGTGGTCAGAAACACAGTGGCCAGAAACACGCTGGTCAGAAACACAGTGGTCAGAAACACACTGCTCAGAAACACAGTGGTCAGAAACACAGTGGTCAGGAACACAGTGGTCAGAAAAACAGTGGTCAGGAACACTGTGGTCAGAAACACAGTGGTCAGAAACACAGTGGCCAGAAACACGCTGGTCAGAAACACAGTGGTCAGAAACACACTGCTCAGAAACACAGTGGTCAGAAACACAGTGGTCAGGAACACAGTGGTCAGAAAAACAGTGGTCAGGAACACTGTGGTCAGAAACACAGTGGTCAGAAACACAGTGGCCAGAAACACGCTGGTCAGAAACACAGTGGTCAGAAACACACTGGTCAGAAACACACTGGTCAGAATCACAGTGGTCAGAAACAAACTGCTCAGAAACACAGTGGTCAGAAACACAGTGGTCAGAAAAACAGTGGTCATAAACACACTGGTCCGAAAGACACTGGTCAGAAACACAGTGGTCAGAAACACAGTGGTCAGGAACACAGTGGTCAGAAAAACAGTGGTCAGGAACACTGTGGTCAGAAACACCGTGGTCAGAAACACACTGGTCAGAATCACAGTAGTCTTAAATGCACTGGTCAGGAACACACTGGTCAGAAACACAGGAGTCAGAAACACATTGGTCAACAACACAGTGGTCAGAAACACATTGGTCAGAAACACAGTGGTCAGAAACACAGTGGTCAGAGACATAGTGGTCAGAAACATTGTGGTCAGAAACACACTGGTCAGAACACACTGGTCAGAAACACACTGGTCAGAAACACAGTGGTCATAAACACAGTGGTCCGAAACACAGTGGTCTGAAACCCAGTGGTCAGAAACACACTGGTCAGAAACACCGTGGTCAGAAACACACTGGTCAGAAACACAGTGGTCAGAAACACACTGGTCAGAAACACAGTGGTCATAAACACAGTGGTCAGAAACACAATGGTCAGAAACACTGTGGTCAGAAACACACTGGTCAGAAACACAGTGGTCAGAAACACACTGGTCAGAAA
>SZWC01041200.1:0-11304 GCA_023375785.1 Penium margaritaceum
AAGAAGTCCACTATGTGTGGTCAACATTGACAACTCATAACACGAGTCACAAATGGTCAGAGGGAGAGACAATGGTTTGGGAACCCTATGCATGGACTATAAAGGACAAAGAAATTCAATACGTAGTGGCACGGTGTGGCTACTATATACACCAAACAACCAAACTAGGCATATGTCATGGACCATGACCAAAGAATTTCAATATGGGTGGTCAACGTTCACCAACCATAACACGAGTCACAAACAGTCAGAGGGGGAAACAATGGTCCGGGAATATCAGTTCTCAACTAGCAAGTACGACGACCTTCAACCTGTTGTAGCACGGTGTGGCTATCATGCACAATGACCGACCAAAGTAGGCATATGTACTGCCTTTTACCAAAGAAATCCGCTGTGTGTGGTGAACATTGACAACTCATAATACGATTCACAAATGTTCAGATGGGGAAATAATGGTTTGGGAGCACCAGACATCAACTACCAAGCACAAGGACCTTCAGTAAGTTGTGGCACGGTGTGGATACCATGCACGATGACCAACCAAAGTAGGCGTATGTCACTGACCATGACCAAATAATGTCACTAAGTTTGGTAAATGTTGACAACTCATAACACGAGTCACAAATGGTCGGAGTGCAAGAAAATGGTTTGTGAATACTAGTTATCGAGTAGCAAGTACAAATACATTGAATATGTAGTGGCACAATGTGGCTACCATGCACAGTGACCAACCAAATTATGCATATGTCACTGACCATGACCAACAAATTTCACTTCATGTGGTCAACGTTGACAACTCACAACACGAGTCACAGATAGTCTGAGGGAGTAACAATGGTTTGGGAACACTGGCTGTCAACTAGAAAGCACAAAGACCTTCAATACGTAGTGACATGGCGTGGTAAGCATGTACAGTGACAACCCAAAGTAGCATATGTCACTAACCATCACGAAACGAATTTCTCAGTGTGTGGTCAAAGATGAAAACTTAGAACATGAGTCACAAATGGTCAGAGGGGGAAACAATGGGTTGGGAACACTAGTTATCAACTAGCAAGTACGAAGACCTTCAACAAATAGTGGCACGGTGTGGCTCGCATGCACAGTGACCAACCAAAGGATGCATACGTCACTGTCTATGACGGAAGAAGTCCACTATGTGTGATCAACATGGATAACTCATAACACGAGTCACACATTGTCAGAGGGAGAAACAATGGTTTGGGAACCCTATGCATGGACTAGAAAGGTCAAAGAACTTAAATACGTAGTGGCACGGTGTGGCTACTATGCACACCATATAACCAAACTAGGCATATGTTACTAACCATGGCAAAAGAATTTCAATATGGGTGGTCAACGTTCACCAACCATAACACGAGTCACAAACGGTTAGAGGGGAAAACAATGGTCTGGGAATATCATTTCTCAACTAGCAAGTACGACGACATTCAATCAGTAGTAGCACGGTGTGGCTACTATGCACAATGACCGACCAAAGTAGGCATATGTACTGCCTTTGACCAAAGAAATACGCTGTGTGTGGTCAACATTGACAACTCATAACATAAGTCACAAATGGTCAGAGGGGAAAACAATGGTTTGGGAACATCAGGTATCAACTAGCAAGCACAATGACCTTCAATGAGTTGTGGCACGGTGTGGATACCATGCACAATGACCAACCAAAGTATGTATATGTCACTGACCATGACCAAAGAATGTCACCACGTGTGGCAAACTCTGACAACTCATAACACGAGTCACAAATGGTTTGAGTGGAAGATAATGGTTTCTGAATACTAGTTATCGACTAGCAAGTACAAATACATTCAATATGTAGTGGCACAGTCTGGCTACAATGCACAGTGACTAACCAAAGCATGCATATGTCACTGACCATGAACAAATAATTTCACTTCATGTGGTCAATGTTGACAACTCACAACACGTGTCACAGATAGTTGGGGGGGTAACAATGGTTTGGGAAGACTAGCTATCAACTAGAAAGCACAAAGACCTTCAATACATAGTGATACGGCGTGGTAACCATGTACAGTGACAAACCAAAGTAGGCACATGTCACTAACCATGACCAAAAGAATTTCACAGTGTGTGGTCCACGTTGAAAACTCATAACACGCATCACAAATGGTCAGAGGGGGAAACAATGGGTTGGGAACACTAGTTATCAGCTAGCAAGTACAAAGTCCTTCAACAAGCAGTGGCACGGTGTGGCTAGCGTGCACAGTGACCAACCAAAGGATGCATAAGTCACTGACTACGACCGAAGAAGTCCACTATGTGTGGTTAACATTGACAACTCATAACACGAGTCACAAATGGTCAGAGGGAGAGACAATGGTTTGGAAACCCTATGCATGGACTAGAAAGGACAAAGAAGTTCAATACGTAGAGGCACGGTGTGGCTACGATGCACACCAAACAACCAAACTAGGCATATGTCACTGACCATGACCAAAGAATTTCAATATGGGTGGTCAATGTTCACGAACCATAACACGAGTCACAAACAATCAGAGGGGGAAGCAATGGTCCAGGAATATCAGTTCTCAACTAGCAAGTACGACGACCTTCAATTCGTAGTAGCACGGTGTGGCTATCATGCACAATGACCGACCAAAGTAGGCATATGTTCTGCCCTTTACCAAAGAAATCCGCTGTGTGTGGTCAACATTGACAACTCATAATACGATTCACAAATGTTCAGATGGGGAAATAATGGTTTGGGAGCACCAGGCATCAACTAGCAAGCACAAGGACCTTCAGTAAGTTTTGGCACGGTGTGGATACCATGCACGATGACCAACCAAAGTAGGCGTATGTCACTGACCATGACCAAATAATGTCACTAAGTTCGGTAAACCTTGACAACTCATAACACGAGTCACAAATGGTCAGAGTGGAAGACAATGGTTTGAGAAAACTAGTTATCGAGTAGCAAGTACAAATACATTGAACATGTAGTGGCACAGTGTGGCTACCATGCACAGTGACCAACCAAATTATGCATATGTCACTGACCATGACCAACAAATTTCACTTCATGTGGTCAACGTTGACAACTCACAACACGAGTCACAGATATTCTGAGGGAGTAACAATGGTTTGGGAACACTGGCTGTCAACTAGAAAGCACAAAGACCCTCAACACGTAGTGACATGGCGTGGTAACCATGTACAGTGACAACCCAAAGTAGGCATATGTCACTAACCACGACAAAACAAATTTCTCAGTGTGTGGTTAACGTTGAAAACTGAGAACATGAGTCACAAATGGTCAGAGGGGGAAACAGTGGGTTGGGAACACTAGTTATCAACTAGCAAGTATGAAGACCTTCAACAAGGAGTGTCACGGTGTGGCTAGCGTGCACAGTGACCAACCAAAAGATGCATATGTCACTGACTATGACCGAAGAAGTCCACTATGTGTGGTCAACATTGACAACTCATAACGCGAGTCACAAATGGTCAGAGGGAGAGACAATGGTTTGGGAACCCTATGAATTGACTAGAAAGGACAAAGAACTTCAATAAGTAGTGGCACGGTGTGGCTATTATGCACACCAAACAACCAAACTAGGCATATGTCACTGACCATGACCAAAGAATTTCAATATGGGTGGTCAACTTTCACCAACCATAACACGAGGCACAAACGGTCAGAGGGGGAAACAATGGTCCGGGAATATCAGTTCTCAACTAGCAAGCACGACGACCTTCAATCAGTAGTAGCATGGTGTGGCTACCATGCACAATGACCGACCAAAGTAGGCACATGTACTGCCTTTGACCAAATAAATCCGTTGTGTGTGGCCAACATTGACAACTCATAACACGAGTCACAAATGGTCAGAGGGGGAAACAATGGTTTGGGAACACCATCTATCAACTAGCAAGCACAATGAACTTCAATGAGATGTGGCACGGTGTGGATACCATGCACGATGACCAGCCAAAGTATGCATATGTCACTGACGATGACCCAAGAATGTCACCATGTGTGGTAAACTTTGACAACTCATAACACGAGTCACAAATGGTCAGAGTGGAAGATAATGGTTTCTGAAGACCAGTTATCGACTAGCAAGTACAAATACGTTCAATATGTAGTTGCACAGTGTGGCTACAATGCACAGTGACCAACCAAAGTATGCATATGTCACTAACCATGACCAAAGACGTTCACTTCATGTGCTCAATGTTGACAACTCACAACATGAGTCACAGATATTGAGAGAGGGTAACAATGGTTTGGGAAGACTAGCTCTCAACTAGAGAGCACAAAGACCTTTAATACGTAGTGACACAGCGTGGTAACCATGTACAGTGACAAACCAAAGTACGCATACGTCACTAACCATGACCAAACGAATTTCACAGTGTGTGGTCAACATTGAGAACTCATAACACGAGTCACAAATGGTCAGAGGGGGAAACAATGGGTTGGGAACACTAGTTATCAACTAGCAAGTACAAAGACCTTCAACAAGCAGTGGCACGGTGTGGCTAGCGTGCATAGTGACCAACCAAAGGATGCATGCGTCACTGACTATGACCGAAGAAGTCCACTATGTGTGGTCAACATTGGTCATCGTGCGCGGGGTCCACACCGTGCCACAACTCATTGAAGGTCATTGTGCTTGCTAGTTGATACCTGGTGTTCCCAAACCATTGTTTCCCCCTCTAGCCATTTGTGACTTGTGATATGAGTTGTCAACGTTGGCCGCACACAGCGGATTTCTTTGGTCAAAGGCAGTACATATGCCTACTTTGGTCAGTCATTGTGCATGGTAGCCACACCGTGCTACTACTGATTGAAGTTCGTCGTACTTGCTAGTTGAGAACTGACATTCCCGGACCATTGTTTCCCCCTCTGACCGTTTGTGACCCGTGTTATGGTTGGTGAACGTTGACCACCCATATTGAAATTCTTTGGTCAAGGTCAGTGACATGTGCCTAGCTTGGTTGTTTGGTTTGCATAGTAGCCACACCATACCACGACGTATTGAAGTCCTGTGTCCTTTCTAGTCCATGCATAGGGTTCCGGAACCATTGTCTCTCCCTCTGACCATTTGTGACTCGTGTTATGAGTTGTCAATGTTGACCACACATAGTGGACTTCTTCGGTCATAGTCAGTGACGTATGCATTCTTTGGTTGGTTACTGTGCACGCTAGCCACATCATGCCACTACTTGTTGAAGGTCTTTGTACTTGCTAGTTGATATCAGTATTCCCAACCCATTGTTTCCCCCTCTGACCATTTTTGACTCATATTATGAGTTTTCAACGTTGACCACACACTGTCAAATTCTTTTGGTCATGGTTAGTGACATATGCCTACTTTGGCTTGTCACTGTACATGGATACCACGCGGTGTCACTGCGTATTGAAGGTCTTTGTGCTTTCTAGTTGATAGCTAGTCTTCCCAAACCATTGTTACCCCCTGACTATGTGTGACTCGTGTTGTGAGTCGTGAACATTGACCACATGAAGTGAAATTATTTGGTCATGGTCAGTGACATATGCAAACTTTGGTTGGTCACTGTGCATTGTCACCATACTGTGCCACTACATATTGAAGGTATTTGTACTTGCTAGTAAAAAACTAGTATTCAGAAACCATTATCATCCACTCTGACCATTTTTGACTCGTGTTATGAGTTGTCAAAGTTTACCACACATGGTGACATTATTTGGTCATGGTCAGTGACATATACATACTTTGGTTGGTCATCGTGCATGGTATCCACACTGTGCCACAACCTATTGAAGGTCATTGTGCTTGCTAGTTGATACCTGGTGTTCCCAAACCATTGTTTCCCCCTCTGACCATTTGTGACTTGTAGTATGAGTTGTCAACGTTGACCACACACAACGGATTTCTTTGGTCAATGGCAGTACATATGCCTACTTTGGTCGGTCATTGTGCATGGTAGCCACACCGTGCAAATAAAGATTGAAGGTCGTTGTACTTGCTAGTTCAGAACTGATGTTTCCAGACCATTGTTTCCCCCTCTGGCCGTTTGTGACTCGTGTTATGGTTGGTGAACGTTGACCACCCATACTGAAATTCTTTGGTCATGGTCAGTGACATATGCCTAGTTTGGTTCTTTGGTGTGCATATTAGCCACACCGTGCCACTGCGTATTGAAGTTCTTTGTCCTTTCTAGAAGATACATAGGGTTCCAAAACCATTGTCTCTCCTTCTGGCCATTTGTGACTCGTGTTATGAGTTGTCATTGTTGACCACACATAGTGGACTTCTTCGGTCATAGCCAGTGACGATTGTATCCTTTGGTTGGTAACTATGCACGCTAGCCACACCATGCCACTGCTTGTTGAAGGACTTTGTACTTGCTAATTGATAACTAGTGTTCCGAACCCAATGTTTCCCCCTCTGACCACTTGTGACACGTGTTATGACTTTTCAACGTTGACCACTCACTGTGAAATTTGTTTGGTCATGGTTAGTGACATATGCGTGCTTTGGTTTGTCACTCTACACGATTACCACGCCGTGTCACTACGTATTGAAGGTCTTTGTGCTTTCTAGTTGATAGCTAGTCTTCCCAAACCATTGTTACCCCCTCTGAATATCTGTGACTTGTGTTGTGAGTTGTCAACATTGACCACATGAAGTGAAATTATTTGTTCATGGTCAGCGACATATGCATACTTTGGTTGGTCACTGTGCATTGTAGCCACAGTGTGCCACTACATATTGAAGGTATTTGTGCATGCTTATCGATAACTAGTATTCAGAAACCATTATCTTCTACTCTGACCATTTGTGACTCGTGTTATGAGTTGTCAATGTTTACGACACATGGTGAAATTCTTTGATCATGATCAGTGACATATACATACTTTGGTTGGTCATCGTGCATGGTATCCACACTATGCCACAACTTATTGAAGGTCATTGTGCTTGCCAGTTGATACCTGGTATTCCCAAACCATTATATCCCCCTCTGACCATTTGTGACTCGTATTATGAGTTGTCAACGTTCACCACACACAGCTGATTCTTTGGTCAAAGGCAGTACATATGCCTACTTTCGTCGGTCATTGTCCATGGTAGCCACACCGAGCTACTACTGATTGAAGGTCGTTGTACTTACTAATTGAGAACTGATATTCCCGGACCATTGTTTCCCCCTCTGACCGTTTGTGACTCGTGTTATGGTTGGTGAACGTTCACCATCCATATTCAAATTCTTTGGTCATGGTCAGTGATATATGCCTAGCTTGGTTGGTTGGTGTGCATAGTAGCCACGTCGTGCCACTATGTTTTGAAGTTCTTTGTCCTTTATAGTCCATGCATAGGGTTCCCAAACCATTGTCTCTCCCTCTGACCATTTGTGACTCGTGTTATGAGTTGTCAATGTAGACCACACATAGTGGACTTCTTCGGTCATAGTCAGTGACGTATGCATCATTTGGTTGGTCACTGTGCACTCTAACCACACCGTGCCACTGCTTATTGAAGGTTTTTGTACTTGTTATTTGATAACCAGTGTTCCCCACCCATTGTTTCCCCCTTCTGACCATGTGTGACTCGTGTTATGAGCTTTCAACGTTGACCACACACTGTGAAATTCGTTTGGTCATGGTTAGTGACATATGCCTACTTTGGTTTGTCACTATACATTGCTACCACGCCGTATCACTATGTATTGAAGGTCTTTTTGATTTCTAATTGATAGATAGTCTTCCCAAACTTTTGTTACCCCCTTTGACTATCTGTGACTCGTGTTGTGAGTTGTCAACGTTGACCACATGAAGTGAAATTCTTTGGTCATGGTGAGTGACATACACATACTTTGGTTGGTCACTCTGCATTGTAGCCACACCGTGCCACTACATATTGAAGGTATTTGTACTTTCTAGTCCATAACTAGTATTCAGAAACCATTGTCTTCCACTCTGACCAGTTGTGACTCGTGTTATGAGTTGTCGAAGTTTACCGCACATGGTGACTTTCTTTGGTCATGGTCAGTGACATATGCCTACTTTGGTTGGTCATCGTGCATGAAATCCATACCGTGCCACAACGTATTGAAGGTCCTTGTGCTTGCTAGTTGATACCTGGTGTTCCCAAACCATTGTTTCCCCCACTGACCATTTGTGACTCGTATTATGAGTTTTCAATGTTGACCACACACAGCGGATTTATTTGGTCAAAGGCAGTACATATGCGTACGTTGGTCGGTCATTGTGCATGGTAGCCACACTGTGCTACTACTGATTGAAGGTCGTTTTACTTGCTTGTTGAGAACTGATAGTCCCAGACCATTGTTTCCCCCTTTGACTGTTTGTGACTCGTGTTATGGTTGGTGAACGTTGACCACCCATATTGAAATTGTTTGGTCATGGTCAGTGACATATGCCTAGTTTGGTTGTTTGGTGTGCATATTAGCCACACTGTGCTACTACATATTGAATTTCTTTGTCCTTTCTAGTCCATACATAGGGTTCCCAAACCATTGTGTCTCCCTCTGACCATTTGTGACTCGTGTTATGAGTTGTCAATGTTGACCACACATAGTGGACTTCTTCGGTCATAGACTGTGACATATGCATCCTTTGGTTGGTCACTGTGCACGCTAGCCACACCGTGCCACTGCTTGTTGAAGGTGTTTGTACTTGATAGTTGATATCTAGTGTTCCCAACCCATTGTTTCCCCCTCTGACCATTTGTGACTCGTGTTATGAGTTTTCAACGTTGACCACACACTGTCAAATTATGTTGGTCATGGTTAGTGACATATGCCTACTTTGGTTTGTCACTGTACATGGTTACCACGCCGTGTCACTATGTATTGAAGGTATTTGTGCTTTCTAGTTGATAGCTAGTCTTCCCAAACCATTGTTACCCCCTCTGATTATTTGTGACTCGTGTTGTGTGTTGTCAACATTGACCACATGAAGTGAAATTCTTTGGTCATGGTCAATGACATGCATACTTTGGTTGGTCACTGTACATTGTAGCCTCACTGTACCACTACATGTTGAAGGTATTTGTACTTGCTAGTCCATAACTAGTATTCAGAAACCATTCTCTTCCACTCTGACCATTTGTGACTCGTGTTATGCGTTGTCAAAGTTTACCACACATGGTGACATTCTTTGGTCATGGTCAGTGACATATGCCTACTTTTATCGGTCATCGTGCATGGTATCCACACTGTGCCACAACTCATTGAAGGTCCTTGTGCTTTATAGTTGATACCTGGTGTTCCCAAACCATTGTTTTCCCATATGACCATTTGTGACTCGTATTATGAGTTGTCAACGTTGACCACACACAGCGGATTTCTTTGGTCAAAGGCAGTACATATGCCTACTTTGGTCGGTCATTGTGCATGGTAGCCACAGCCTTCTAGTACTGATTGAAGGTCGTTGCACTTGCTAGTTGGCATCTAGTATTCCTAAACAATTTTCCCCCCTCTGACAGTTCGTGACCCATATTATGGGTTGTCAACGTTGACTACACACAGTAAAATTATTTGGTCATGGTATGTGACACATGCCTAATCTGGTTGGTCACTGTGCATGGTAGCCACACCATGCCACTTCTTGTTGGAGGTCTATGCACTTGCTAGTCAATAAATAGCAAAAGGTTTCTCCCTTTGACACCAGGTCGGTTTTTGTTGATTTGTTGCAGGTAGGTGCCTTCACTGGAATACTCCCTCCCATCCCCATAGAGGGATGTTCCGTGGAAAGACCTGGAGGACAGATTTGCGACCGCATTATGACACCCCCCTACCCCCCCACGGCTTAGGCTCGAAGGTAGAGTAGTGGTATCACAACACGGCCGCCTCCCCCCCTCCCCCCAGGTCGCAAGCCTATTCTATATTGCGCATACGAGGATTCAAACCTGGGACCTACCGCTCCAGAATCTATCTCTATAAGCACTAAGCCAGCTCACATGGTGTTCATATGATGTCCAAATGATGTTATAGGAGTTCCTATGGGTAGAGGACAAAAAAAGGGGGGTGTAAGATTAGAGGGTAGTTTTCAAAATTACAAATAATACCAAAGTTAGTTTAATCACAAACAATTGACGCGGACGGTATTTCAAATTTTTTAACTTCGAGCTTGAATAACTTCTCAACCATTGCTCCGATTGACCAGCCGTAAGAATGAAAGTTGACTACACACATTGCAATTCTTTTTATAATGTTCAGTGACACAAACATACTTTGGTTGGTCTTTGTGCATGGTAGCCACACCGTGTCACCATTTATCGAAGGTCTTTGTACTTGCTAGTCGATACCGAGTATTCCCAAACCATTGTTTCTCCCTCTGCCCATTTTTGACTTGTTTTATGCTTGCTCCAGGTGTCTTGGGCTTGCTCCAATTGTCTTGGGCTTGCTCCAGCTGTCTTGTTTGCTCAAATTGTCTTGGCCATTCTCTTGTTGTCTTGGAATTGCTCTAGCTGTCTTGGCCTTGTTCCAGTTGTTTTGGCCTTGCTCCAGTTGTCTTGACCTTGCTCCAGTTGTATTGGACTTGCTCCAGTTGTCTTGGGCTTCCTCCAGTTATTTTGGGCTTGCTCCAATTTTCTTGGGCTTGCTCCAGTTGTCTTGGTCTTTCTCCAGTTGTATTGGCCTTGCTCCAGTTGTCTTGGGCTTGCTCTAGTTGTCTTGGCCTTGCTTCCGTTGTCTTGGACTTGCTCCAGTTGTCTTGGGCTTGCTTCAGTTGTCTTGGGCTTGCTCCAGTTGTCTTTGCCTTGCTCCAACTGTCTTACCCTTGCTCCAGTTGTCTTGGGCTTGGTCGACTTTTATTGGGCTTGATCCAGTTGTCTTGGGCTTGTTCCAGTTTTTTTGGACTTCCTCCAGCTGTCTTGGGCTTGCTCCAGTTGTCATGGCCTTGCTCAAGTTGTCTTGGGCTTCCTCCAGCTGTCTTAGCCTTGCTTCAGTTGTTTTGGCCTTGCTCCAGTTGTCTTGGCCTTGCTCCAGTTGTCTTGGCCTTGCTCCAGGTTTCATGGGCCTGCTCAAGTTGTCTTGGGCTTGCTACAGTTGTATTGGCCTTGCTCTAGTTGTCTTGGCCTTACTCCAGTTGTATTGCGTATGTTCCAGTTGTCTTGGGATTGCTGCAGTCGTCTTGGGCTTGCTCCACTATTCTTGGCCTTGCTCCTGTTGTATTGGCCTTGCTCCAGTTGTCTTGGGCTTGCTCCAGTTGTATTGGGCTTGCTCCAGTTGTCTTGGCCTTGCTCCAGTTGTCTTGGACTTGCTCCAGTTGTCTTGGGCTTGCTCCAGTTGTCTTGGCCTTGCTCC
>SZWC01041210.1:0-11298 GCA_023375785.1 Penium margaritaceum
ATCGTTTGCATGCTTGACATATGAAGCAACGAAATTAGAGGAACGAAAGGTTGAGCGAGGTATCTCCGATTAGACATGAGAGGCTGTAACGAAGTCCGATGGGCCAGCGAGTCTTCGCTGTTCCATGATATCTAAAGCGGCCTTCGTTGAACAGGAGCACAGCTAGGCGCAGGACGAGGGTGTGGCGGTAACGGCGGCGCCGTTTACGACCGGCCGACCGGCCGTATCTACCGGTAACGGCAGCAGATCTGAAGCTGTCATTTGAAACCCGCAAGCGTCTTCCACCGCGGACGACATTGTCCTTGGCGAAACACCACGCCCGCATACCTTACTCGTACCGCTATGCCATCCACCATCTAAATGTTTTACATAACAAATCACGCTATCGACTTCCAGTATTTTCAGCTTATACCCGGGCATGCCAGCCAGAACTTCTAAGAAAGATAGTTTCCAAAAAAACCAGTCATATTCAAGGGTTGTGGGTTTTCTTAGAGTTCAGGCTCCTCCCACGCCCCGAAGTAGCGAGGCCTGGTAGGTTCCATTGAAAAATGCAGAGTTGTCTCCAAAAACATCTCGCAAATGCAAAACATTTATCTACAACTCGAACTAGACTGGATATATGGATGGAAAAACAAGACGGTGGATTTTCTCGAGTCGTGTATGGTAACCGGCAAATTTTTCCCCTTCATCCTTCTCTACGCTTATGTAGTGCCTGGAAAATTGTTAAGCGCATGATCATTACCTTTTCACGACCATCGCAACACACGCCAAGTTTTCCGTCGAAAGTATTACATCAAGGATAATCGGTGTGGCCTTGAATGAATTGGTCATGAGATTTTTCACAAACTTTCCTTTCGCAAACTACAAAGCACGAGATTATTCAATCGAGAACACTCCAACACAAGAATCGTGCAAAGCAAGTTTTTGTCCTTAAGTCATGGCTGGATGGGCAAAGCAAACCTTTCCAAGACTCCCGACTCTTCAAAACAACATCCGGACAATGTTTTCAACACATCAGACGATGAGTCAAAAAATTACGTCACAAGTAGATTTTATCCCACCAATAAAATGGAAAGAAAACATCCATACAGCCTACACATGAGCAATGCGCATAGAGATTCCAGAATTTTCATTCATCTACCTTCATGGTCAAGACAGAGATGACATGGAATGAAGCAAAAACAATTTAGAATGCAAATGACAAGGCCTTCTTCTTCACATGCGAAAGGAGAGAAAGATTGTTTGTCCTTCCAAATTCAAAGAAAAAAGAATTATTCTGTAGTTGCATTCACGGCACCATTGGTCAAATTCTTAAAATTAAACAAATAATGGTATAATTTACCTCATGAAATAGTAGATGTCCAACATTAAAACACGTACCTCAAGGAAACATATCATTTCTTGTTTCTGATCAATGTAGAAAACAAGGCTAGCACGTAAGTAGTCAAACATAAGGACATTAAGCAAAGAAAAAAAGAGACATGCTAGGAAAAAAAGAAAGAGACTCTTTTACAAAACATATTAGCCTCAAGCATTCTTTACCTTTGTAATTTGTCAAATCATACCAAAACAACCTTCATGAAAATAAGGACTTTTCATGTTTAAAACAAGTATCTCAGCACGTCTTAATGAAGCATGATTGTAGCCAAAACAGAAATCGGTGCAAGATTTCCATATGCTTGTGGCTTTGTGATGAATGTAAGCCAATGAAATGACACCTAGAATCTTACACATTGATTATCTTTAATGAAAGTTTCATAATTTTAGAGAGTAAGGACATGTGGTTTGTGTTGGAGTGAAGGAACAACAAGATTAAATATGTGCTTCCACTCCAAGTCTCCTCTTTCAACTCAGCAAGCCTGGAAATACTACATAGTTGGCTTAAAGGCTCCCTCACATCCTGAAGCCCTATCTACCTACAAGAAATGCCAAGACTCTTACCCGAATTTGGATGCCTAGCAAGACGTTATGCCGAGCTTGGATCAGAATCAAAGTTACTACTACCCTATAAGATTGTTCTCTCTACGTATGCTATTGTGAGGCGAATACATACTACTGCCCAATGTATGCTTTTTTCTTTTCAGAAAACAATCAAATTTGCAGAAAACAAATCAAGCTTTGTGCTCTTTTCTTTTTTCTGCACGTACATGTCCAGCAAAGTACATCAAGGTCTTGTCACTAGAGCAACACTTACTCATAATTTGTTATGGGCGTGAAGAAATCTATCATGGTATTAAGACAAGGTTCTGCTTTTAGCTTCTATATTAACATGAGTGGAGTAGGGATAAAAGTTGAACTTATACGACTAATCTAGGCTTGCTAACCAAAACGAGTGATAAATGTTTACTAGTTCAACATGATGGTGCAAGATGGTAGGTAGTACAACCAAAAATCTTGAACACCACGACACTAGCTGTAGTGAGCCGGGGGAGTGAGAAAGTGCACGACGCCAAAATGGATAAGAGGGGCAGCACAAGAGGTACCAACCACACCCCATAGTGTGGGGCCCATTTAGGGCACCCATATGAATGTCACCAAAATTACTCCACCAAAAGAACCCCTCCATAATCATCCATTCATAAGCACCTATCCAACAACGCCCATCTAGTAGCAAACCACATGAAGCAAGCAGCCAAAGCACCCCTCATGGAGCACGCATCCACAAGCACCTTACGGTAGGACCCGATCGACAAACATCACTAGGAGCACCATAGCGCCAACGAGGGCAATCGAGAAATACACATCAAGAAAGGAGAGGAGGCTCTACAATAAGGAGTCCAGAAGCAAAGATAACACCATGAATGGCGATCAGCTAAGGCTGGCAAATCGGTGAAACATTCCTCGAGAAGAGGCGCCATGACAAAAGAGTCAAGGACTTGCACAAAATTGAGCATTGGCATTGAGAAAATGAAGTGGAAGGAGAGGGAGGGACAACAGATAGGTATGGATAGGAGCTTAGCGAGCAAGGCAAGCTAGTAACAATATAGGCTAATGGAAAAAACACTTCTAGGTGCAATGTGGGAGGGGAGAAGTGATGTGAAGGCCACAAAGAGACAGTTATCAAGAAAATGACCAAAAAACTCTCCTAACTGAAAGGGAAGAGGGGAAGGGCACAAAGAGGGAGGAGTATTAGCAAAAAAGAAGAAGGATGCCAAGACCAATTACAATGATGCTAAAGTGGTAGGGGGGTGCGGATAAGGCCTTGGTGAGGAAGTCAGCAAGCTAGAAATGTGCAAGCATGAATTGTAGAAAAATGACAATAGCAACAATGACATCACACATGAAGTTGTGCTCAAACTTAATATGCTTTGTGCAGCAGGGACGTGCACCGACATTCCAAGCACTGGCCAATCTGCTCTTGATTGAAACGAGCACAAGCAGTGTAAGGAGATGGAACGTGCGAAGGTGGTGGAGCCACAATGCTGCTCTGGGAGTGCTTCCCAAGGCCATATACTACGCCTTTAAAGTGCTGCAAGCAACGTTACCCTTCTTGCCATTACATGAAGAAACAGATGTGGTACCAAGAGGGGAGACAAAGCAAATGCGACTGAAGTAATTTTTTCATGGGCATAGTTGTTTCCTGCGTAGCCCTCAAGAAGGTGCAAATGTGGAAACGACAAAAAAGGTTAGGTTAGTCTGGGAAGACCCAATGAAATAGAAATGGACATATGCTAAGACAAGGAGGTGTACTTTTGGGGGCTTTCCTGAGAATACTGATAAAGTACATTAACCGCATACTGTTGTAAGTGACACAAAGTGCAAGCTCAATTCCTTATCTTATGGGAGAGGAGGCAGTGGGTAGGGGTGACGTCACATCGAGAAAAGAGAAAAAACGGTCGGCAAGAGTGAGGACATAGGTGCACAAGGAGACTAACAACAAGACTCTTGTGCTGCATTTTCAAAAACATGGTCACGAGGCCAAGGTCATTTATACAATATTAACGAAAGAGAAGGGCCTTGGTAATGAAAATCATATAGGAGGACGGCAAGGTAATGAGCAAGGCGTCGACGCACACTAGAATAAAGGCGTGTACCACAGGCGTGCCTCTAAAAAAAGAGGAGGGTTGGATAAGGTGGAACAAAATCCACCAGAAACAAGGATGGAGGTGAGCTCTTTCTTCTTTAAAAAAGGAGGGCATGTAAAGACTGTACGACACACAATGATGGTTGCACGAATTTATCAAGCCAATTGTGAAGCCAGAAAACTGAATCAAGTTGATCTTGTAATCTAGGCTAGCGTGGAGTGAAGCGCTGTTGACACCTTTCTTAAGAAGATGCCACTTAAAGGAAGAGGATACACGAATGCCGTTGTGACTCATTGTGGAGTGATCGATGGGAGCGTAGGTGTCATTAAAGTCTATGCTTTGGATTTTGGAGTACCCTTCAGCAATGAGTTGGCCCTTGTACCTGTTGAGAGCGCCGTTAGAAGTGAATATTCGTTAGACAACCCACTTTTCTTTGATTTTCGTGCTACCAAGGGGGAGGTTAACAAGGCTGAGAACGTCGTGGTTGGAGAGCACAATCATCTCGACCAAACACCTTGCATGCCATATAGTGACATGTGGATAGGAGATCGAGTTGAGAAGTGAGAGAGGATTGAAATTGGTAGTAGACAAAGGGATGATGCCACAAGAGGGGCATAGGTCACAACAATTAGGCGAGTTATATTCGAGAGCGCACTAAACAAATTTTTATCGATGCAGACATTTAACGCATGGTGGAACTCATGGGAGAATAGATTACAACTATGAGCGTCACTTGGGTGAGATATAAATAAAAGGAAAGGGCGTTGCACAAAGATCGGAGACAAGGAGAGACAAGTCATGACATCGGGTTAGGAGGCACGACAGGAGGGGTGTGCAACAAGGCAAGGAGAGAGGGAGGGATGGGGGTTGAATAAACTTAGATCATGGGTGAGGCTAGGCTAGATAAAGTTGTGGGTAGAGAGGGAACTCAGGAGCAAGAGGCTGCTAGGAATGGAGCGATGTGCAAGGCTAGAGCAAAAGAGGAGGGTGGGCAAAAGGTGGGTGGGGTTTGAGGGAAGGTAGAGGGTGGAAGTGTAGGTAAAAGGTAAGAAGTGGGAAAAGGGGTTGGGGAGCAGTAGAAAGCAACAGCAGAGGATGAAGTAGAAGAGGAATCATGAGAAGAGGGGGCGGGGATGCGGGAAGGAAAGGGGTGACAAGAAAAAAAACCGTGTGGGTAGTGTTTAATCGTATGCAAGAGGAGATATGAAAGGGAGGAGGGACAGAGGCTTGCGTAGGGTGAGGGAGGAAAAGGGGAGGAGGGGTGAGAGGGAAGAATTAGGAGGGGAGTTGGAGTGATAGGGATAATAGCGCTAACGAGAAGAGGTAGAAGAGGAATGCGATGCTAAGCACAAAGAGGATAGTCGTGTGTGAAATAAGAAAGATAAACAGAGCACAAGGCAATAGTGGGACGGCAAAGACGGGCAGGCATGGGGAGGAGGGGGGAGCAAGGAGAGGCGTTGGCGGTTAAGGGCATGGTGAAAGAGCAAGAAAGGTGGGAGGGTTCCATGGGTAAGGAATCTTACAAGGGGAGGAAAGGGTGTGAAACATGGGAAAGGCGAGGCAAAATGGGACAATGGATCTAGTGAAAGGGGAGGGGGGAGGAATGGGGCCATTGGAAGAATCATATAGACAAGAAACAGGCGGTGCAATGTCCTTCAAATTTTCCTTAACTGAGATGAGGGCTGGGTTGGGGCAATGAACGGGAAAGGGTTCATGTGGGGAGTCTAGTGCATATGCGGCGGTTAGGGCAAGGGGAAAAAGCACGTATAGAGTTGTAAGAATAGGGGGAGAAAGGGGGGAGGAATTGCTTATTGTAAGAGGGAAGGAAGGGGGGAGACGGACGGTACCTCACCACGGTTATCAGATAGAGGCAAGGAGGTAATGCAGAACATGTCAAGCATGCACGTGAAAGGGGTTGTGAACATGAAGGTGGCAATAACAAGTAAAAACACATGGGAGGAAGAGGATAGAGTTGGGGGCGCAAGGGGCATGATGCTATCAAGAACAGGCACGGTGACAATGGTCAGGGAAAGGATGGGAATAGGAGCAAGGACCAATGGGATTAAGGGAATGGGAAAGAGAAGGTAGGCAAGTAGAGGTGACAAGGGCACACTTTGAGAGGAGGGGAGTGGGGGAGGAAGGAAATATGGGGTGGGGATGTCATAAGCATGAACATGGGAGGAGGGAACAAGGGCAGGAGATATAAAAGGCAGAAACGTGGCCATCAGTGGAGTCAATTCTTAAGGGGAAAAGAGCCATTTGTGTGAGATGCGGTGTATGCTGCTCAAAGAAATGAGTATGATAGGACTCGACAATGTGATGTGTGATAAAAATTTGAGAACGTTCAGCAACACCAGGCGTGCCAAGAAAATGGTAAGGTGGAAAATGTTTATCAGAGTGAGAGGTTTTTAGCAAGATAAACAATGGTCATGGGGCAAAAAACTATAGCCTTGCTTAAGAAGGGTTGCCTACCAGATATGAGCTTGAATAACGTGGTGCCAAGGTCCGTAGGCCTCTCTCACCACGACATGATGGTAAGAAACGTATGGTTTGTAAGGGAGGCACCTAAAGAGAGACAGTAGAAGGGAGAGAGTAAAAAGAGTACAATGCAAGGAGGTAAACCTAGTGTTGGAAAAGGCTAGCAAGAACAACAAGAGTAGGGGATAATCGATGAAGTTGGCAATAGGTGACAGTTTGAGCTGCAAAGCATATTCAGTGAAGTACGAGGGGGGAAAGAATATGGTGCATTCAAGGAAGCGTGGAAGAGGGATAGTAGTGCTCCGAAAGGCCATGCATGTGTGTACATGAGACAAGAAAGGGGACCAATCTCTAAATGGTGTGCGTGGAGCATAGGCAAAGGTAAAGGTGACAAGCACCCGAGTAGCAGATGTGTACTAATGAAGGCCGAAACATTGATCGACCTCGTGTGTCATAACGTTGAGTTGACCCTTGATGCGGGTAATGGTTGCGCGAGGGTTGCTTTGCGAAACATCACCTATAGGAATGCCTCCATGGGTTGGGACAACACCATAAAGAGAGATGAATAAAGAGGGCAAGATACAGGGAGAGGTATACGCAGAAAGATGGAAAGACAAAGATAAAGTGAAATGGTAGATAGGAAGAGAGGAAGAGAGAGATAGAGGGTAAGAGAGAGCATGAAAGAGAGGAGGGAGAGCAAGGAAATGAAGAGGTGGGGGGTTGAGTGAGAAGAGGGAGCGGAGAGGGCAGAGAGAGATACTAAGTACAAAAGGAAAAAGGAGAGTACAAGGATGGAGGTAGAGGGAGGCAGATGTAAAGGAGAGAACGGAGAAGTGAGAGAGGGCCAAGGGAGAGCAAGGAGATGAAAGAGAGTCAAAAAAGGAGAGGGAGAAAGATGTACAGAAAAGGAAAGCATTGTGCAGGGAGAGAATGCAGAAGAAGCTAAGAGAGAAAGAAGGTAAAGTAGAGAGGTAGAGCATAGCTAAAGAGTAGAAAGATAGTTATGGAACAAGGGGAGAGACAGAGACGAGAAGGGCTGGAAGGGAGAGAAAGTGGAGGGAGGAGAGAGGGCAGAGGGGGAGAGGGTAGAAAGAAAAAGAAGAGAGATGTGGAGGGGTTAGGGGAGAGAGATTCAAAGAAGCAGAGAGAGAAGTGAATTATAACAGTGATGGAAAAAAGAGAAAGAGAGTTGAGAGAGAGAGAGAGATGAATTGAAGGAGAGGAGAGAGAGAGAGAGGACAAGGGGTTGGAGGTGGAGAGAGCAAAGGGGGGAGAAAGGGTAGAGGGAGAGAGAGCAAAGAGGGAAAGCAGATAGAGCAGGGCGAGTAAGGCGAGCACAGAGAAACAATTGTGGTAAAGAGAGAGAGAGATTGTGAGGAGTAGAGAAAAAGATGGGAGAGAGAGAGAGAGTGAGAGAGAGAGAGAGAGAGAGAGAGAAAGAGAGAGAGAGAAAACAAAGTAGCTAGTATGAGGCGCAAAAAGGGGTATTATAATGATCAAGGGGCGTGGTGAGGAGGTTGGAAAAGCAAAAAGGTCACTTAGTAGTAGACAAATCCAACTTAACAATGCGAGAAAGAAAAAAAAGGGTAGGAAGATGGTGGAGGATCTATTTGAGGCCACACATGGCAAGAGATGCTAAGATTTTAAATTTTACAAATCAAAGTCTAGAGTCTACATATAAAATCTTAGAGGTTGGAACTTAGAACCTAAGACGTAGAGCCTAGATTGGAGAGCTGAGGATTGGGGAGCTGGGTGCGTGAGGTTGAAGGTAAAATGAAGACCGAAGCTAGGGATATGGGGGATAGGAACCAAATGTAAGTGAAGAGGGAAATCATGCAAAGTCCAAAGTTAACCTAGAGAAGGAGGGGGGAGGGAAAAACTTCCAAGGAAAACAAAAAATGGTTGTGAGTGGATGAGGTAGGAGCCAAAAAAACAACAAAGTTGAGCAAAAGAAAACATGAACAAAGAAGGGTTTGTGGAGCAACTAGAAAGCTTTCAAAGGGGAGGAATAGATAGGGAGAGGAAAGGGACGGTCAACACGGGCCAAAGACGTGAGGATGATGGACTCAAGGATGAAGGAAAGCACCCTCAACGATTGGAACGGGGCAAAAAGGTAGTGAGAGAGATGGCAACAACTGTTATGAGGGTAGTGGGGACGACAAATGCCGCTATCAATTGACAACGAGAGCAAAAGCAGGCAAGGGAAGCTTAAAGCGCGAGGAGCAAAGCCCATATGCAGGTTGAATGTCTCGATGCCATTTAGAAAAGGGAAGGAAGTGGATGAGGTTATTAGAAATAGGAAGGAGGAGAGAGAAGAGGGTTGGTGGGTGGTGTAAAGGCAATTTTCGTGAGGTTGCCTTTGCATCGAGTTAGGTGGCACTCGGTTCTCATGACCTGGTACTTTGCGAGTAAGCTGTAGGGCGTGCTTTAGCTTGCAAATTTGTGAGGGGGAGAGAGCTTTTCAAAGATATGACAGGGAAGGCTTTCGAGAGTTGTTAGGGGAAGGACTCATGAGAGTTGTCAGGGGGGAACGATGCGGAAGGAATAAGGCATGAGCAAAGATTGAGAGAAGTATTCTTAAAGTTTTTCCGCAAATTATGAGTATAGCAAGAGAGAGAGCTAGACCCACACATGGTTGCATGCCACTTCTTTTCTGGTTTGCCACAAAACTTGGCAAACCACACATAATGCAGGAAAGTTGTCTTGGCAAAAAATAAAAAGTTGTTTTGGCAAAAAATTGTAACACAAGAATCACGTACAAAAGGCAACATATGCCACAAAATAACATTGCATGAGTAGCCTAACGGGGTAGCCCATTACAAAGGTAGAACTTTTACAATTAACCTAGGCATGCAAAGAAAAATTATTGCTAACTTTTACTACTTTTCTGACACGTACACTAAAAATATTTGACTCGTGTCGTATCTAATACGTTTCATAACACCAAGTTGATTTCAAAATCAACTGTTTATCAAAGTGAAGAACATTTAAAATCCATTATCATGAAATATGGTTTTGTGCATTTACATAAAAAAATTCATCTCAATTTGAAATCCTTCATGTTTTAGGAAATGTAGCATGTTGAATGGGCTACTAAAGACATACACCATATGGAAAGATACAAGTGATTTTATCTAATACATCTTTTGAATTGTTTTTAAACATTCATGTGACTTAGAAAAACGTTGTATTGAAATGATATTGTCAATATGATTTAAATACTTGTTTTTTGCATTTTATAATTTGACTAAAAAACTGTTTACCATTTTATTTCGTACAAATATAAATTCTTTAAAGTAAATTCTTTAAAGTAAATATAAATTCTTTAAAAACGAATTTGTTTACTATAGTTATTATCAGATTACATCCAAATTAAATTAATTAAAAATCAAATTTTAAAGAATTTGTTTTTTCTTCAAAATGAAGTAATGTACACGAATTTGATTTTTAATTACTTTAATTTGGATATAATCTGATAATCACTATAGTTTAGCTTTGTATCTTTGCCTTCATGTGAGTGTTTACATCTTTTTTTTCAATGACATTGTGAATTTGGTATGTTTTTATTAAGAATCGATGATTTGTTCTCAGTTATCATGGTATAGTTTTTAAGGGCCATGATTGGAAAGGACAACTTGTGAGAAAGTGATAAAGAATGGGAATATCTAGTTGTAGGTTTTTTTTGTACCAAATAATTGATGTTGTGATCCTTTTATTAAGACAAAATTTATTGATGACTTAATTTGTTTCTATATCTTCAAAGGATAAGTATTAAATCTTGAAGATTCTAATTCTTTTTGTTGATTGTCAGACAACTTGAAATTTGTGTTCATTTTTACAAAACATCCATCCGTTTTGTAGATATTGAAGAATTATGAAAAAAATTCAATGCTTCATGTTCCATCACGGAATTCTTTATGGTTGTGTGATTTTTCTTGCCTTTTCGATGTTGTGATATCCTGATATGTTCTTCTGTCAATGTGATATTGTTTTTGTTCTTTGGAAAACTCTATTGTGTTGTTATTGTCTCCATTCATGCTTCATTTTCCTCACAAAAAAATGTTTTGTTTTTAAGTTCACCAGTCGGTCCGCTGAGCACGGCGTTCTTCAGTCGACTTCAGGCGCACGATCCAATTCCAATCACACGTCCATCGATTCAACAACGTTTGTCTGTCTGATGAGCTGACATCGTCGACAGCTGTGGACGCTCATGCACTAACAGAAATCAAGTCGAGGCGATTGAATAAAAAAGCTTCACGAACATGGAGGCAATTGAATAGCGGTCTATCTGGACTCGTCTGAAACGGGATCAATTACGAGGTGACTGATTGGAGAAGCTTTATGAACATGTCAAGTCGAGGCGACTGAATGGAAAAGCTTCACGATAAAGGAGGCCATTTCCCGATCGACGCTCGGTTGTGCTAGCGGAAAATCCGTACGTGTCTTAAGGGGTGCGATTACGAGACGCTCTCATTGGTGTTTCAGAACAGTCTCGGGTTGTTATTGGAGAAGTTACGAAGCCTCAGTCGTTGGATCGACGACTGTAGGAGCCATCCAGAGTCACCTGGCGCCCAGCCATCCGGACTGGGCAAACTCAAGAGAGCAAAGTTTGCCGTCCGTCAAAAAAACTCAGCGTATCATTCGCGGATAGTTCGCGTCCATCCGTCCAAGTGAATCTCGTTCCCACAGAACTGTGGCCACAGAACTGTGCTTGCCCACAAACGTGGAAAATCCAAACCAGCCCCTAGTCTTTTCCGTTTTGTTTGTCGGACTCGTCTGCGAACGTAGTGAGGAA
>SZWC01041211.1:0-11296 GCA_023375785.1 Penium margaritaceum
CTCTCTCTCTCTCTCCCTCTCTCTCTCTCTCTCTCTCTCTCTCTCTCTCTCTCTGTCTCTCTCTCTCTCTTCTCTCTCTCCCTCTCAATCACAATGAATGCGTCTTTCAATTTAGTAGTGCACTATGTATAGAGTGGAGGGTTAAGACAGGTCTAGTAGAACATAGTTATACGACGTTGAGAATCAACCATAAGTGAAGGATTTGTCACAAAATATGATCCCAAATCCTACCAAAGCCATTGTTCTTCCAATACTTGGTCCTGGGATATTCTTAATCACGTATTTACAAAACAATATTGAAACCTCTTGTGCATTTTTTCAAACATCTTCATAAGATATCCATTGACAGGTTGAATTAAGATGACTTTGAGAAGTAGGAAAATCAGTGAAACCCTCTCACTTAGATCTTGTGCATGTGAAAGTTTTTAGTTTACAATACTCTCCTAAATGAGTGGTGATAGTTCTTTATCACCAAGAGTGGTGATAGAGCTCAAATTTCACACCACATCTGCATTCATGCCAAATGGGTTCTCAATTAGCTGATTGCTTGCTTTTTTTAGGAAATTTGGAAGTATGAGGAAACCTAGGAGCTGATTATCTACATGGTTGTACCAATTTCGAACCTACATGGCCGAAAAATTCAGTTTCAACATTATATACTCATTTGTTTTTACATTTGCAAGGCTCAATCATTTTTCAAACTGTTTAAAGTGAGCGTCTCTTAACCTGTTTATGAATTTGCTTAAATGCCTAGCAAGAGAAATAGATTGCAAATAAATAAAATACAATTGAAGCACAATGTATTGTTCAAAGCAAACCACAATTAGAAGATGCTACAAAACAACGATTGCCTTTGAGCAAGAGAAAGAGATGTGTTTTCAAATTCCTCTCACAAAGCTTTTGTTTTAGTGTATAATCATTCTCACCCTCTCCTCACGAGGAAATTAATGAAGAAGTGAACCTCCTCTCAATGGTCTATCCAATCAAGCTTAACCCCTAACAAGTTGAACTTCTGCAACAACGAGATAAGGTCATCTTGAAAACAATTGCTTACTTTTAATAAAAAAGGAAAATAGAATAAAGTTTATTAGAAGTGGAAACTTGGGGAGATGGAAAAGAGATAAGGGAGGTCGTTCAGAATCATGGGGGAGAAAGAGAACGCAGGAAAAGAAAAGCAGAATTATTAGAATAAGGGGAAAAATACAAAGGAAGATGACAAAGGAAAGGTTTCTCCGTTCTTGTTGCTAGGAATACAAGGTTGATGTTATTTTTTTACATACGTGTGGTACTCTGGTACAGGTGCTCTTTGCATAGAACATTTGACATGTCATACCATCAAGAGCTAGGAATCTTCCCACATATAGTCGAAAGCTTCCATTTGCCTCGGTTATTGTTAGCTTTCCAATAGCCTGGTACAAAAGGTGGCCAGTCTGGCAGTCTCCAACAACAACTTAGTCATCACCATGCTTTCCGCCCATTCTCTACTACAACAGCCTTCACTAGTTCCAAACATCACCTAAGGTCAAGTCTCTATAGACACTCCACTGAAGACCCCAGTAAGCCTGGCAGAAACTTGCAAGCCTGGGTAGGAGGAATCCCCTCACTAATTGAAGGCTTGACTACCTAAAAGAGGTGGCCAGACTACGGCTAAGACTCTAGTTATTTTTCTAGAGCTATCTTGCATTGTTGCCAAACCTGTGGGCCAAAAGCTGTGTCTAGGCGTGATAGTCCAAAGTTAGTCTCTAGCTTAGGTGTGTTTGTTGTAATTGTTTCTTGTACTATTCTTGTGATCAACTAAAGTCATTCAGTCAAAGCATTCTCCAAGTTCCAACTTTCTACTCTATATGTAGTTGCTCTGAAAGCATAACGGTTCCAACAGCAAGGAACCTTACCCTTGCTGCACCATGCAAACATTAACATGGTATAAGAGCCAAGTCAGTGCTGATAGTAACGGAAGATTAAGTCCTAGCTTAGTGAGTTGTAGAGGTGTTGTGGAATCTAGTTGCGTATGCCATAGAGCAAGTGAAGACTTGAACCATTAAAGGTGGGATCTAGCCAACAAACATTAGAGACAACATGGTTTAGGTGAGCAACATGGAGATGGAGATTTCAGGTGCCAACTCACCACCTCATTATGAAAATTGTGTCCTTAATTTATTGCACATGGGACAAGATTAGGGTCGTCATGTGGTAGTGCACGCATTACGTAAGGGAAATGAAGCGCAATGCTTGGCGGATGAACCATTGAGCATGGCGTAGTTAGAATGAGCTACGTACCAAGTTGTGGAGCAAGATACCATGGCGTTGAGATAGAACTAGTGGTAGCAAACACATCATTGTAAAATAAAAGAGTTTTAGCAGTAGATGGCATAGCTACATCAACACAACCACATGCAATAGCAAAAAACGCAACTCTAACAACAAGAATGAGAAGTAACAACAGTTTAATCATGCTTAACATACTTCAAAAGCATCATGAGCACATACATCTAAGCAATGTCCCGCACAAATCATGTAGCAACCTCTCATTCCTTTGCATGTGCCGGTAGTAGCATCTGCACAAGTAGGGACGTAGTAGCACTTTCCACCCTAACCACCATGGGTTCCATAAGGAATGCATGATGGCACCATTTGAACCATCTTTTTAAGCACCCACGCCTGAGAAATACATGGGGAAACAAAATCCAATAATGCAGCCTGTGTTTTAGTCACAACCGGCTATAAAAAATGTGAAGCAGTGTCACAAAACTAATTCAACATCTCCAACACATGGAGTTGGGTACCATGAGTAAGAGGACTTTATGCCAGCAGCAACAACCTTTCTACATCTACATAAGATAAGGATCAACCACTTTGAGTGCGGAAACGTTTCACACTGGGCCCACAAATTCAACCAAGTGGATCAGATTCAGAACATCTAGAAAATACAAACTGGCTAATATGTTCCTCCTCCCTCAATACTTAGACCACTCATTGTGTTGGAGTCGAGGTACTTCACATAAGGTGCATACATGGTGCTTGACAATCGGCTAAGTCCTCGGATTTCACAAGCAATTTGCATGTACTAAGCAACAGCTAAGCTAGCCAAACATGCATGGTCCTACCTACTAGGAACCTTCTGATTGGAGCTATGTGACATTCTTTAACAACAAGCCATTATGTCTTCGACAGGGGAATAATGACTGTGATAGGTTATGATGGAGCACAGGTCAAGTTTGGTAATGTTCTTTACGTAGCTGACATTGTTGTTAACCTCCTCTTCCTTGGCCAGCTCATGAAGAGAGGAGCTTATGTCATTAGTAATGGCAAGCATGTCACGCTCAAAAGCCATGAAGCAACGAACTTTACAATTTGTGAGCTCCTTCCTCATGGCATGATTAAGCTGCATTTCTGCGCAACAACTCAAGATGAGATGGAATCCCCATTATATGAGGAGGTCTACACCAACCTGCACATGTAGATTATGTAGTGTGTTATTAGAGGCTTGGCCACAATAGCAATCACTTGGTGGAATCCATGGTGAAGAAGGGCCATGTCAACGGCCTTGATACAAAAAAACATGGCGTATGCAGGACTGACTTTGATTGCATTCGTGCTAAGTTGCCACGACAAATGTTTCCTTCTGGAAGCAAGTGAGACATGAGCCAAAAGCTAAGACTGGTCCATAAGGACATCTTTGGACCGCTCCCCCTAACAAGAGTCTCTAGTGCACATTTTTGCCTACTCATTTTTGTGGATGACGCGACACGTTTTCTTTGCAGCTGCCCTCTTCTAACCTGAGTTGAAGTCATGACCTTCTTCTTCAAATGTTTGTAATGGTAGAGAGGTAAAGCAACGGGAAGCTGCAAGTCCTACGCTTGAACAATATTGGTGAGGACACGTGCACATGATTCATGTTGTAGCTTGAGAACATGGGCATTGTGTGGCAGTTCTCTCCACCATAAACCGCGTAGAAGAATGATGTCGCAAAAAGGGTAAATTGCACTGTTTAGGACACTTTCAAATCCATTCTACTAGGAGTTTATCTGCACAAAAACTGGTGGCCGTATGCTTTAAGGCAAGTGATTTGGGTGCGGAATTGTTTGCTGCACATGAGTTTACAAGACATGACTTCTTTTGAAGCATAGCACAATTACAAGCCAGACTCACCATGGTTCAGACATTCGGTTGCATGGCGTTATTTCAAGGTTGAAAGGAATGATGTAGAAAGCTTGTAAAAGAAAGAGCTTTGGGCATGTTTGCAGAACAAAGCCGCAACATCAAACTATGGGAGTTCTACAACATCTACATCCAACGTATCATCACCAGTGTTGATGCTATTTTCTTCGAGCATCTGACACATCACGTGTGGGAAGCCCAGAACTCGACCGCACGAGACGTTCATGCGTCATTGCATGACTCATTTGTAGAGTCAATCTAAGACAAAGCACCATACAATTATACACTCTTCACGACGGATGTTGATCATGTGAGTGACGAGACGGTGTGCACAAGTGTGCCCCTCACGATTGACCATGACCAACGCATCGTCGCTGATGAGAAGGCAGTTGTAGGAAGCGATGGTTAACACCATCTCGTGGTGACGCAAGATGGTGGGCAAGCAAAGCGGCTGAAGAAGCACGTCAATACAATCAAACGTAGGCACTTCACGTTGTTGTAAGAGATGGAAGAACAACACAAGGAGGCTGAAGAAAAATGCAACATGGTGATTACAACTTGCACTTTGTATGCTGAGAACGATGAGGTACATGCTGACCTCACAACAACGCATGTGTCAGCTCTCCTTTCCAAGGCCTCATTCGCATAACCGTTCGAGCCAAATTCACCAAAGGAAGCACAAGTAGGCATGTTTGAAGTAGAATGGAAAGCATTGCTAGATGAAAAATACTGTAGTCTCATGAAGAAGGGAACATAGGAGCTAACAAAGCTATCCTACGCCTCAAGGCCTGTTGGTGTGATGTGGGTGTTCAAGGTGAAGACAAGGATAGATGGCAACATCAGCAGTTTCAAAGCTTGCATGGTAGCGGAGGGATTCTTGTAGGTAAAAGGAAAGTATCTCTTCATAATCCTTGCACTCGTAAGTTGTTACAACACTATGTGCATCATGCTTGCCATTAAAAACACTCAAAGAGTACAAGGTGCATCAACTCAATGTGTAGAACACCTTTCTACATTGAGAAACGGATAATACTGTCTATGTAAAGTACTCTGAATGGTAATATGACCGTAGCGAAAGAGCTCGCAAGCTCACCCAGATTTTTCATTGATCGAAGCAGAGCTCTCTTCATTGGTAACCCAAGCTACACAACCTTCTCAAGTTGCTTGAATTCCATCCATCAACCCTATTACGACTATTTTTTCCTCCATCAACCACTTGCAAACATAGGTTTCAAATGGAACGTCCTCGATTACGTTAATGCTATCTTGATGATCAGCCTGTTGAAATAATTTATCCAAGCAACGCTTGTGGAATGGTGTAACGCTATCTTGATGAGAATTGCTTGTGCAATGGTGTAAGAGATCAATGTTATGCTTATGTCGAAATTTGAGTACTACCTTTGCATGAACATCAAACACGATCTTGCATCATGCACGCTTAAGATGTCCTAACAATCTTACACTACAAATGTCTTCAAACATTTTGACATCCCAAATCGTCACATTCCAACACCACTAACATAGCAGCAACATATTCATCAGGGACCAAGGGAGAGAAATGAGAATGACTATTTTAGTAGAGATGGTTCTCTTATGCACAATACAAGATGCACATGACCTGACCTTTAATTTGTTGTGAGCAACATGGCGCGTGGGAATGAGACTTGCTGTGAAAGGGCTTGCCAGGAGTTGGACCATGCCCTTGTATTCTCTTTGACTATCTGTGACAAAGGGTTCGTCTCTGGCTCTTTAAGCAACTTAAATCTTAGCTGCCATGTCGATGCAGATTTTGATGGTATGAAGGAAGACGGTTGAAGCAACACAAGGCATGTTTGTCTCCCTGGCTGAAATAGTAATCCTGTGATCGAGGAGGAGGCAAATCATTATCACACTGAGCTCAGCTATAGCTTTGTAGGTCAGAAGGTTACCTACCAGAGGAACCTCCTTGACAACACCAACTTCCCGCAGCACGAGTCGACCAAAGTTTATGTCGATGAGAAATCAGCTTTCATCTTTGCAAACTCAACAAAACTTCACGGGCAAAAATTTCACATTAACTCTCATGATCAGTGGATTTGCTAAATGGTGATCGGCCACACGATTCTCTTTAAGAACGTTCTCAAAACATCGAAAGCAGGTAAGTCTTTGACCAAAAGTGTTCCATGGGAGATTTTCAAGATGTGTATTAAGCAACCGGGATTTATGCATAATACCCACTCATAGTTTCCGTGGAAGAAGGGCAACCAAGGAGATGCGCAACACTTGAACATGCACGCCAACGCCATCAAAAATTGCTACACACAAAAAATTGTGTTTTTGTGCCTCATTTTTATGGAGCATGCATGGAGATCCAGATCTGTCAAGAAATTTTAATTAACACCAAAAAAATCACAAGGAGTTGTTCGAGTCCTTTGATCGCCAAAAGACTTGGCCACGCAAAGTGTCAGTGTGACATCCAAAAAACTTACAGTTGTCTCCCCTCATCAAAATGTGAAAGGGAAGTCAATTTGAGTGCCCATCCATGCACCAGTATGCACTTGAAACGCCCCTACCCATTTTCTTGGAGTAGAAGTCACCATTATTCAAGTGAGAGGACCAGAGACGTCACCAAACATTGTTTTATTGGAAAAAATAGCAGCAAATGCCTAGCGGAAACCTCAGAAAGCAAAAAACACCCATAGGGAGCGCTGGTCCTTGGAATCAAGAGCGAGCTTGAGCTTGAGAGCAAGGAAAATTCTTTCCTATATATTTTTTAAACCAGGGAGCCAGTTGAAATTTCTCGAGTGCCTCCAAGAGACACCTGTCCTCACTACATATTGACCATGAACTAATGAATACCTTTCACGCACCAATGGAGGGGGAGTGCTAAAGGTGAGGTTCACTATGCGTGTTATTTTGGTCAAGCTTGTATTGTGGGTTTTGGAGATGGAGGAGCCTCCATAAGTTAGGGAATTTTCCTTTTATATTTCCCATGTTCAGCGGAGGAGAGTTTCCCTACTTCTACAAGCTTGATTTAATTGTGGTATATAGGTCCATTTGGAAAATGGACCCCAGAGTTGTAGAATATTGTGTGGTGCATGCAGAGCAGGGCTGTGCATGTCTACTAATCTAGATAAGTCAGTAATTGTGCAGTGTGACCATGCAGTGCTGGGTTTTAGGCTAAGTGCAATCAGGGTCCTTCTACTTTACAGGGCGGTGTTGACCGCCCTCCATGAGCTACTCCATTAGCGCGCATTAACAACAGCATGCAAGGCCCCAATGTGGGGATCACTCTGCATCAATGCATGCATGCATGACATAGCACCGCATCATAGGATGCATGCACGAGTCATCAGCTATATGCAAAGCTAGAAGCAAGGAACGCTTTGTATAAGTGCAGCTATGCACGACTCAACAATAGGAGCTACTAGAGGGGCTACTACTCACAGGATGATTCCTAGGCTAGTATTTTACCATATGTAATGGGAAGCGTCCATCAGCCAGCTGTATAACGTCGCCAGCTCGGGAGTCTTCAAGTACAACTCAGTCATCACCAATCTTGTTACGTGCACTCTATCATAGTAGCCTAAATGAGTTCCCAACATCGCCTGAGGCAAAAACTCCAGAGACCCGAGTAAGCTTGGCATGAGTCTACCATTCATGGCAGGAGGAAGCCCTTGACTACTTGAATGCATCATTACCTTGAAGAGGTGTCTAGACTACGCCGAATACTCAAGCTATTTTGCAAGAGCTATCTTGCTAAGCGTTGCCCAGATTTGGGTTAGGAGCTATGTCTAAGCATGAGAGTCCAAAGATATTCACTAGCTGAGCTTTATTCTAACTAACTATTTCTTCTTCTGTAGTGGAGATCAACTAGAGGTATTCAGGCCTAGCATTCTCCTTGGTCCATCTTTATACTCTATATGTGGTTAATCTCCAGGCATGATGGTCGCAAGAATAAGGAACCTAACCATTGCTGCAGCCCACAAAACTTACCAAAGAAAACATCCAACCTGTATACAAAGAGATACTTGATTCACTCCTCTAATTGGTGTTCATCTAAAAGTCTACATCAATCTATATCATAGTCAATGATGGAGTATTACAACTTGTATAGGATGTTACTTGATGATGTAGTTTAACTACAAATCTTGATGAAGATTTTTTCATTAAGAGGTTTCTTGTAAGCTGATTGTAGAAATGAGGAACATCTTCAAGATGGAGGAAGTTGCATCTACAAGGAAGCTTGATGTATATGAAGACAAGAGGCAATAGTTGCCACTAGACGTAAGGAAGCTTCTTCTTGAAGGCGGTTGACTTGTCACAACCAGTTGTGAATGAGGCAAAGGCTTGGGCATTATGTAATATGAACCCTCTGAGAAGTAACAACATCAGTTTTTAGAGCTGATAATTCATCATTAATTCCTTGGCTACAATAGTGTCTAATGCAACGCCCTATTCAAGACCGTACTAGAATTGGCTTTGAAGACTTGTATGTCATGATCACTTTCATGCTTGCATAGGCTGAGGATGATTGAGTAATTGGAGGCAAGACTAATCTTAAGATGGTGGCTCTAATTCACCCTTGACGATGAAGAAAAACATTATCCCTTCTCAGGTTGAAGGCAACACAAAGTTTGAACGTAGTTACATTTTGACTCACTCATACTTGAAACGTTTTGTTTTTTGTATCAAAGAAAAGGTTCATTTCTTATATCTTTTCCTTATGTTTTCACAATCCATCATTATTGGATAGTTGTTTCCTTCTTGCTAATTACCAAGAATGACATACATGTAGTAAGTAGCATCCAGGTTGCTGTCAAAAAGCGAATCCAATGAACTGTAAAAACACAAAGACATAAGAATGTTTCCTTTACGTGGTACATGATGAAAACTTTAGTTTGTGAATTCATAATGATGTGATCTAGTTTTTTCATGTAATCATTCACTAACAAGTTGTACCTTGGTAACCTAGATGTGATGCTCCCTCAACTAGTGTACCCATGCTCATATTGGAATTTCCCATTGATACCATGAAAATGTTTACAAAATTGAGTGTATATGTTTTGAATGCCTCTATATTCATTGTTTAAGATTATGAGGAACCAGAGTTGTATTGATGTAAGAAATTGGTGCATATGCAAATAGATGCATTAAAGTTCGAGTCTTACATTGACTTTGATCTGAAGGAAGTTTGTTCATGCATAGGAACTTCATTAAGTTAGAGCTTTTCAAGGTTAGAATCATTGTGCGTGATATTTTGTTAATAAATTTCACATAACTAAGCCCATGGTTTAATGATTCATCCTCTAAGCTACCATGGGAACATATTAAAGAGCCACATGAGTTTCTTCCACTTGCCATAGCTTTGAGTCTTGTATGTTTAAACTCAATTAAGTCTCTTTTCTTGAATACATGTTCTCTTTCATCGTTGCTATGTATTTGATATCCAATTTGAACACACATAGACTTCTTGCGAAATTTTGTAGAATGTAAGAAGGTCTTATGTTGTGATCTAGGCCATGGTTTAAGAAGGATATTTATGGAGTCTCATATCATATAGAGTGAGATATTCCATTTTTGTATGTTTTACATGTTTTGACAGTCCAACCGCTAGTGAATATACTTATGTATTTTATTATACAATATGTATCTGAGATTTCTATCCAAATGTTGTTTGGTTTTTTGGCCAAAGCAAGTTTTGCTATTAGTGTAGAGTCACTTTGCCCTTGCTTCACTTTGTTTTCCATGTATTTTCCTTCTATTTTATCACAAGACACCATCTCAAATATTTGTTTTTTAGTTATAATTCTTGGAATGGGCAATGGGTAAGATGATCCTATTTCATATTGATAGTCTTGTTGGTGTATCATCTTTGCCATGATTTAAATCAATCTTTCCTCTTTTTACTGGCGTATGTGTCTCATGAAATTCTTGGGTTGATTGAGGTAATTTTGTGATTAGCTCTTGCATAGTTGTTTAATTTTGGAAGTGTTTTGTAGGGTTAAAACTCCATGAGTTCTCATTGAACTAATCTTGACCAGATGAATCTTGTTGGTATGCATTTTTTATGGTGCAATTCGTAACCTTTTGGATTCCTTTCAGTTTCTCTTTATTCTAGATTTTGGCTATTCAAATCGATGGTAGTTCACTCACTTCGGTTTTGTATGTGTTTGGCTGACCATTTTCCCATAGTCTCAATTCATTATTTGCTCTTCCGGAAATCCTCCATTATTTCTAAGGGTGATGTCTTGCTAAATGCGAGTTGAAATGCCATGTTTGTTGTAATGAATTATCCATACATTCTACTTTTGATGGGTGCTGTGTGTTTGCATAGATTTTCATAACTAACTAACTAACAATCCCTTTCTCTTAAAGCAAAATGTTCATGTGTAAAATGCTTGCCCATGCTTTGTGTGACCTTGTTTAGTGAGAGTTGATACGAGGATGTGCTAGTGTGTTGTGAATCTATCACTTTGTTGAATCTCAATTGTTGTAAAAAAACCAGAATGGTTGATTATTTATTTACTTTTAAATGTGTGGGTCATGAATGCTGCATGTAATGACATGTCTTTTGCAACGTTGATGGTATTGATGTGCAAAACAGAATTTGCCAAGTGCAAAATCAGCATTAGGGTAAACATTTATGTTTTCCTTGCTTTATCTATGTCCACATGGGTGGAAAACAAGCTTGTCACGCACTTAATGTGTCTTGACTTGAAGCCATCCATGAAGGGGGTCGGTGAATCAAGAAGTGGGTGGGAAAAACCATTCACAGATATTCATTGTTTTCTACACGTCAAGGGTGAGACTGGTTGCAATTGTTTTGTGGTTTGAACAAAACTAGGCAAGTTTTCTTTCCAAATGAGATGCTTCCATGTATGTACCTTCCTTCTCTTAGTTGAGTTTATTTTCTAGGGTTATCGTTAATCATTTCATTCATACAATTCACCATCATATGCTGAGTATATGTGTGGTAAGCATCTCTTTGTGTCCAATTTTGTTTTCAGTACCTGTAGTCTATATCGATGTTTCAAGTGTGCAAACAAACCAAGCAACCAAGGGTTACAATATGACTCCTATCTCTCCATTTCAACCACAACCAGACTCACCCTTACTTGTTTTAAAAACTGGACATGCAGATTTTGGAAACTGATAA
>SZWC01041213.1:0-11295 GCA_023375785.1 Penium margaritaceum
ACACACACACACACACACACACACACACACACACACACACACACACACACACACACACACACACACACACACACACACACACACACACACACACACACACACACACACACACACTCATACACATACATGTGCACGTAAACGTATACATGTACATGCACATGCACATGCACATGGACATGCACAAGCACATGCATATACAAATACACATTCAAATACACGTATACATACACTTATACATATACATAAACATGTATCAGGCCTCCTCGCGCGAAATGTCAAAGATCATTAAGAAATGAAGATGGTCGACTTACTCGATCATAAAACCGGTGCCATTCTCATGAATAAAAACCGGAAAAAAATAGAAATAAGTGCAAAACATGTCATTGATACAACCACGTCTAGGATGCGGACACGAAGGCCAATGTGTTTGACACATTGTTTTTGACATTAAATTGAAATCAACCTAAAAAGCAGTGAAAAATAATACCCCTACTATACGGTTGCATTACAAAGTGGATGCAAGACGTCTATGTCATTCTTAATGGGCATTCTGGCGATAACTCTTCGAAGCACTAATTGTAGGGACGACCTAGTGATAATCCTCAGAATGGAGGCAACGTAGTACTAATCATCAGAATGCGGGCAACGCAAGAATGGTCCGAAGAGAAAAGGGTTAACTCGTCAGTCCGCCGAAAAGGGGTGTTTCGTGCTGAAGCGGTCCGACTCGGATGAGAAGCCTTGCGGTTAGTTCTGCTCGGATTCCGATATTGTTGTCCACGGTGCAGCTTAAAATTTAACCGGACTTTCGGCTTCGAACTTAGGGCGCAATATGGATTCGACCGACTTGCCGCGGGAGAAGTCGACTCGGATCCACCGTCGCTACATATTCTCATGACCCAGTTCGAAGTCGGCAGTCCGGTTGGAGTGTTTAAACAGCCATCGGCGCTGTCCACGGATGGCGAAGTCGGATCAGACTTGTTCGAGGTCGGAATCCGAGCGGAACTTCACTATGACTACGAATCTGACTCGGAATCAGAGGTGGACAGCTTCCGAAATCAAACGCGACCTTAGATCGGAAAAGAGATAACGACAGCGGATCCTGGTCGACAGTGCTCGCAACCCTTCGCAGTTAAGGGCCTCGTTCTCCTGCCCATTTGTGATGTTGTTGTGGAGTCAAACCTAGTTCCCGCGTTTGTGGTTTTTTTGTTGTTGCAATTGGTTTTTCTTTTACCAGCTTTTTTTGGACACGCTCCCGCACTTTTCATGGTTGACGAAAAGTTTTTTTGGCAACCGTCGGAATCGACCCTCGGACCAGTGGCTTCGGGCCTTTTGAGCATGAGAAGAGAGAGCGATCCCCTTGCACTGAGCAACTCGATGCCGCGCATCGATGGGCGAACCAAGCCGCACATTTCGAACTCTCAAATTCGAATAAAGCGAGCACACATGCACAATGGCATCAACAAAAGCTGAGATGGAAGATTGTAGTGTCATAAACTCACCAAAAAGCTCCAAAAAAAGGTGCATGGATTATCGAAAATCGGGAAAGTTCTAGCGCATTTTGTGACAAACTTTTGTGCGGCTCGCTCCCAATTGAGCTCTATAACAACAACAAAAAGCGCTAAAAATGTATCTTGGACGAACCACATCCGGTCCGGCCAGACGTCCACCGACACGCGGGAACAGGCTCCGACCCACCACAACAACAAAAAAAAGGGCGAAAGAAAGCGGCCTAGGGTGCATTTGGCCTTGGCCTTCTGGCCGCAACCAAAGTCGACTCGGATTCCAACCTTTCAGGCACCGTGTTGATGTCACCGAGGAGGGCAACATCTCGATGGTGATGTACGCCCTTTCGTTGAAAGGATTGCAAGCCAACACACAAGTGTGGCAAATTTGCATGGCTTCCATGCCATACTGGCGTCAGGTAGATTAGGCCGGCCGGCATAGATTTTCATCTCCATGACATCTTCATCCATCACCATGATGTTCATTATTCTCGGATCAATTTTCATGGGTTTGCCTTGTGATGTTCTGAAATCCGCGCATCACAAAGAAGCATGTTTTTAGGAAAGAGCATCGCGATGTTGTTATTTAGAATTTTCAAGAAGTAGGAAATATCTTCCCATTGGCATCCAACTGGACTTTTGACGGCTACCCGCTAGCGGACATATGCCTAGCAAACGAGGTTCACCGTGTGGACGTTCCAACGCTCACACGTGATACATTCGACTAAAGTGGTCGTCAAAACCCATTATCACCATGGGTTTGCGATCCCTTTAGCTGGATTTTACCCCTTTCCTTCACCCACGTCTCCATAGCTCTTCAGACCACCAACCTTGCGTGCGCGACCTTGCTTGTGGTCCCTGAGTCTTACTGAGCTATGTTTCCCCCACTGCCTACGATATCCACTCCAAACTTGTCTCCCGACCGATACATCCACCCACAGCTACCAACTCTCAATGAGACCCGCTCTCCACCGCTCTGCCTTCAATTACATTGGTATGTGTCCTGCCGCCAAGAAGAAGCATTCAACCACAAGTGGTACAAGTTCCAGCATTGCTCATGCCTCAGTTGACCTCGCATGTAGGGAAAGGAAATTGATGCTTTGTAAGATCTCACCTTCCTAAAGCCGACCCAAGAATGGCATCACCACAAGCACTTATCCACGAGCTTTGTCAACTACTCCACTACCAACATCCTCATGGCTTCTACCGACCAAGTCCGCAGTGCAAGCTCTGCCGTGACATCCCCCTCTCCCCCATTCCTCTCTCCAAGGGCCGCCCGTTCAACTTGGGGCATGACATCCGTGGGTCGCTCGGTGCTCGTTGCTTGCCTAGTGGACCAGGCTGTTGTGCACCGCCCTACTCCAATCCGTGGTCATGTGTCCCCTCCAACAGTCACGCTGGCCCAACGGATCCTACAGTCGTTAATGGAAGAGTCTACCTTCATTCCAACATCCGGCGAAGCGTTTCACGTCGCTGTGCCTATTACAACAACGCTTGACCTCAACTTCAACAACTACAAACCGCTCCCCCTAGCCGCACGGACCAGCGTGATTGAGCTGTCCTCTAGCCATGCGGGGGAGCGAGCACCTCCTCGTGCTGCTGAACCTACCACCTCTTGCACTGTCACCAACCAAATGTAAGATTCCGCCCCGTTGAATGGTGCCTCGGAGGTGGCCCCCTGCTGAGATGGTGGGGGTTAACGCTGCACCATGACGGCTAGCTAGGAATGGTGACAACCACTATAGCTAGACACTACCCCGCAACATGCTACTCATTACACCACTACGCTAGCACTTTGACGCAACCGACAATGAAAACGAGAACGGTTTCAAGCATGAGACATACACATCTGTTGTGCGCAAACTAGAGCTGCATTTAAGAAGTGAGGTAGGGCGAAAAAGGAGCGACAACATGCTAACAAGCTGAAGCGCACCTACAAGCTACTACACTCCTTCATCACCCATCCTATGGCAACAAAATGTTGGGACAAAGCGTCCTTCATGCCAATTGGGACCACGAAGTAGTGGCGTGCTTTTATCAGGCGTGGTTCAACATACATGGATCTGATGGGTGCAGGTCCGAGTCCATGATACCCATGACGAATGAGATGTGGGCCCGCTTAACTGCAACCGGTGGTGAGCAGGTCGCGGGGGCGGGCGTCTCAGAGTCTCATGAAGATGCTTTGAATGATACGCCCTTCAACAAAGAGGAGTTTGACGTGGGAGATAGACCTGCAGAATCGAGTTACATCACGATGTGGAGCGATTGACGTCCCTTCTTGCGGACATGTTGGCCCTATTCCACGCAATCCGATGGACATCTTACCGTATTCACGGAATCGTACGTTAGCGACCGTCATAACCAAAAGAAAATCACACCACTGTAGCGAAACGCTCTTTCATGTAGATGCTAACATCGCGCAAGCATCTCTGATACATCAACACGGTGCCTGAGTTTAGTTGCATTTTAATTCCAACTTTGGGCAGGGTCAGATCCGACTTGAGTTTTAGTAGACAACGTTGAATGTTCCGATAGCATTGCTTCCGGACGTCCAACTACAAAACGAATCATGATGAAGTAAAGCAACGGTGCATCCATTCCGTAGATAGATGACCGAGGCAAAATGATCCCTTAAACAAACCCCAAAACACATTTCCACCCTGAGATAGCATTCTACTTAACTACTAGTGGAGTGAAGCAACAGTTAATGATAGCGTGCAGATGTCATTTGATGGACTCACCCACGAGCCTACTAAACGAAAATGCAGCTTTAAGATTCATCGTCATTGTTGCTTTTCCTTCGCACAGTTGGACTTCTAAACTACAATACTCAATCCTCCATCCCAGTATCAGATAAACATATGCCTGCTTTTTGGAAATCCGATAGGCGGTACTCCAATGCCGCCTGTCCCGGTCTGTTGTAACTTCTTTCTTTACGAGATCGATAGCTCCATCAGATGCCTGTAAGTGAAGAATTCGAGTCTTGTTCTTGTAACCATGGTCATAACCGGTCCGACTACGACATGTTACGTGATGCTTTGGTCATACAAAAACCACCCGATTGGCTAATTTCAACATTTCACATCGGTTCGCTCTGAAGACCGTAAACAGTCCACTTGAATTCTATGTATATTGATCATTCCAGTCCTTACAAAATTAAACATTCCAAACCGACAACGCGACCGTATCCAACCACTCATTAACAGTCATGAGGAGGATGAAGCAAAGAAACATGGAAGTACCCATTTCTTCACATTTCGAGCTCTTCTTTGAAGCGTTGCGAGAAGAATGACATCCAAGGACCATCCACTTCCATACATATTTCATCTCATGTTTATGTCTCTTCTCTCAAAAAGTAACCATAAATGAAACATGCTCTTTGCCAAAGAAATACAACCAAAGCCATGAGCCACTCCACGTATTAGTGCAACTCCCATCGTTTGTGTGTACGTGGTGTTTATGTGTGTGTGTGTGTGAGTGTGTGTGTGTGTGTGTGTGTGTGTGTGTGTTTGTGTGTGTGTTTTCATACGTGCATGCGTGCCTGCGTGTGTGTGTGTGTGTGTGGGGTGTGTGTGTATGTGTTTTTTGGTGTGCACGCATGCATGTAGACGCATGTGTGGGAATGCGCTCACACACATGCATACACAAACTTACAAACACACACACACACACACACACACACACACACACACACAAACACCCACACACAACAAAAAAAATGAATGTATGAACATTCTTAACTTCAAAAGTTAACTTAAGAGTAAAAGGGAAATTGTTTTGTGGTTGACACTTACTTCGCCAAGTAGAGTCATCAAGGCTTGGAGTTCATTGTGTACATGAAGATGCAAGAAATGACCACCAGTTGGAAATGATTTTTTTATTTCATAGAAGCCTTTGAAATGAAAAATGCATATCAAGTAGGATAAAAATTTTACTTTGGTCACTTGTAAAATTCACAAAAAACAATTGGTAATGAAACACAGGGTTGTCACAAGGCTTTTTCATTGTCCGTTTTTGTTGTTTTAGTTGGTTAAAAAATATTCCCTCTTTTTAACGATGGTTTCATGGGAAGAGGACTAACTTTTTCTACAAAATTCAAATCCATTTTTATGCTTCTATTATTGAATGAGTTGCACAAAAGGTTTTGCTACTACAAATCATGAATGTTTTGTTACAATGGATTGCATATACAGTCACAATGATTGTTGAATCCTTAAGGAATATCTACAATTAAGTTCTTGCCCTTATGCGAAATGCGCCTATGGTGCTTGAGCTTAGCTAACACGACGCTTTCTCACTTTGGACAATGCACCAATGTGTGGAACTCCATTAGTAAAACCTCTGTGATACAACTAAGCAACACAATGATTAGGATGTGAACACTTTTAGTCCGTGAATGTTAAAAGATGTCATCTTAGGCCACAATAGTGTGGAGAAAAGACCATGAAAATGGGAGGAAAGACACAATTTATGAAGTAGAAAGAGGCCATAGATAAGTGGTTTAGGTTGTTCCAAAGGAATAGTTAGGAATGGGACTACTTCTCATCCGGGCATCCAAGGCCCCGGTGAGTTATGTTGAAATCTATTGTCGGGGTTTTGAGCGGCAACCATGGATGGTTAGAACCAATCATCGATCACCGATGATTTGGCGTGTGAGGTAATCGATGATTGGTTTATATTTCCTTAAATGTTCCTTTAACCGCCTTTCCAGCGATTGTTCCTGCCACATACCAACTTTGCCATGTTATAACATTGCCACGCATGAAGGCATGTCATGTACGTAATAGAATCTTACACTAAGGCCTGTCAGGTCCGCAATTGAAAGGTCCAAATTTTCACTTACCTGCGGGTGTAGCGATGAGTCACATCTCTATCGTCGTTTGAGTAAAAAGCACATGAGGAAGCTACATTGACCATCGTTGAAACCTGTGCATTACAACTACCGCGAGCCCGGTTCTTAAGCCATTTCATTGATGGATTTCAACAATTCGTGAAGGGCGAAACACAATATTCTGTTATCGATGAAGTGAAATGAGGGAAATAAAAAAAAAACAAGTAAGCAACTTTCTTGACACTATTCGCGTGCGCTCGCTTTTTCGCCACCCACCAAAATACTCACGCCAAGATTGTTAAAGCTTGGAGCATACCGGGGCCCGAAACGCCCGTTTTGAATTGAACTTGAGCGTGGATGTTTCCATTCACACATTTTAGTAGTTTTCAAGCATGATAGAAACGACTGGTTTGGAGCAGATTGGGATTCAACATGGCGAGACTTTAAGGACAGGGTACGACACACGCTCTTTTTGGAACTCGTTTACATCAATGCGACAGGCTGTGGTCCTGGGTATTTCGTTCTGCTTTTTGTTTTGCAGCGTTTCCCGTGTTGAAGTCGAAACATCTTTGTGTAAAAGGCTCTTGAACATCTTTGATTGAACTTGGCTTTCTTGCCGATCATTCGACAACCTTGGCCGAGAAGGCCATCTTTTCAATTCACTACTTCTGCACGATGTGAATTCACCATGCAGACGTAAAATCTTCTTCTCACAGGAGACAAAGGTGGTTATAGCCGGTACAGATCAAAAGATCAGCAACGTCTATTGAAAGTCATCCCCATAAATGGAGCTGAAATAAATCTATGATCGACTCATTGCCATAATATTAGTGCAGGGCAACTTGTCGTACGTCGCCCATGTAGACCGGAAAGATTCTTGACATGAGTGAAACCCTCTTGGTTTGCGTTAGACCACCTACACTTCCCATCGACCGTGAGCGTAAGTGTTTTAGTAATGGGAAGAACAATGAGTGTGGTGACGGTGGCAGATTGTTTTTCAAAGGCAGCAGATGTGAGGAGGAGACTCGGCGATGCTTTGAATTACCGCGCCAAAACGAAAACAACGAGACACACTTCGAGCGCCTTCGTCTTGCCGCTGGGTTCCTGGTCTTGCTCGATGTTAAACGGATGAGCTTCACACTTTCGGTATGTTTCCATCCATCACGTGATGGGGTCCTCCGACCGTAAAAATGAAACAGAAAAGGTGTTTCTAAGAATCGCACCATCCACATATCATCGCTCATGCACGATCATGTTTCTACTATGATGGGATGCGTGATGGGCACTGCCTTTATGACAGTTTGACCGTTGCAAAACAATTTTGCTTAGCGAGAGATAACAAAGGTTGGAAATGGACGGGAAAAGTAGGTGTTATCTGATGAAAAGCCACGAGATTCAAACAGGGTCTCTTCGGTTAGCGCGTGGACAGACGGCCGCGACAACGGGCTCATCACGATTGTGGCTCGACTTGGGATGGGCATGGTGGGTTATCGACATCCGGGAATGGCTATGGGAGGTTCTGGTTGTGGGGGGTCTGGCACGTCAATGGGGCTCATGTTTTCGGGGGGCGAGGGGATTTCTTTGGGTCCCATGCCCGCGGGTGGACCTGGAGCGTCCATGGGGAGGTTTCCAGTGGGGGGAGGGGGCTTCTTCATGAGGCCAACAACAATGGGAGGAGCACATATGTCTACAGGGGAAGGGATGGCTGGTGGTGGGAGGGGGGGGAATGCGAGAAAGGAAGAACAGGATGAGAGCGTGAAACGGAGAGACGAAAGGGATGCGGAATCGGTTGAGGGGGATGGGATAGGAAAGGATGATGGAGCGGTCAAGGGTGCGGCAGATTTAGGGCAGACTTTTCATGTTGATGATGGTGGGTTTAGACCGTGGAAACCAGTGCCTTGCATGGTAGGGCTTGACGTGGAAAGTACTCCTAAAAGGGTGACTAGATTCCAACCTGACTCAATGTTTGTGCCTTCGCCCTCTGTTTTCGGTGAGGATGTCTTCTATGCAGCCATAGAAGGCCCTAGCTAGGCTAATGAGGAGAGGGACGCAGAGCTGGCAGAGGTGAACGTCGAAGCCGATGCAGATGACGAAGAGGCATCGGTTTGAATTGACATGCACGCAAAGGAATCACTCGATGATGTGTTTGAAGACAAGATGAGGGTCGGCAGAGGCAATGTCTATCATTTGTTTGATAAGGAAGTAAATATGTGTGTCTTTGTATGTATTTTGATAGCCTTTATTATTCATGTATGTCAAATGTAGTTGTGCCCACCTATGGACACCACACTTTGCATTTGTTGACAGTGTTCACTGCCCATGCGGATTCGTTCCATTTACTTATATGTGCCGTGGATATTGTATGAACAATTGATTACATGGCAGACACGAGATGGTGTATCAAACTGACGGTTGCAATGTATTGTATTATGGTGTAGCATTCATCGTGAAAAGTGAATCATACTTCTTGGCAGGGTGTTTTATAATGACTGACAAAGAAGTTTAGAAATATTCACTACATTAAATAGTAGCATGCATCACCGAAACCCTCTGCGTTGCAGGTGAGGTGTAAATGTACATTGTGCTAGTGCATCTCTCTCTACGAGGCATTCACAATATTGCCTGATGTCGGTATCTGGTACAACACCTTGCATGCCGTCATCAACTACATCGTGGTCATTGTCTTGTACCACTCCTCCTCCCAAAACCTCGATGTCCTCTAACGATGCAATGGCCGCAACCACGTCTTGAGCATTGTTGCTTGCAACAACCATTGCAGTTTGATGAGCTTCATGGAACCATTCCATTGCAAAATCATCGTCGTGGCGCTGGCACATGTTGTGGAGGATGACGCAACATGTAACAACGAGGGGAACACTTTGAAGTGCATGGTCCACACGCTTCATCAGAATACGCAAGCGGCATTTCAACAAACCAAATGCGCACTAAGCTACCATGCGCGAGGCTGATTGCTTGTTGTTGAAGTAATCTTGCCAGGGCTCAAACCGGGATGCTTGAAGTTTGTATGGCGGAAGAATATACGGTCGGCATGGGTAGGCTGCATCACCCAGAAGCTTGAACCCATGCAACCCCGCCTTTGTAACCCTGTAATACAAGGGTGTTTGGGTAAAGAGATGCCAATCATGCATCGAACCAGCCCAACCGACATGGTAATCGTAGAACATGCACCTCGTATCAACCACCCCTTGTAGTAGTACGGCATGGAATCCCTTTCGACAGTAATAGGACTCCTTATGCTCCTTCGGCCCCACGATGGGAATGTAAGTACCATCAATTGCCCCCACACAACCCTCCACTCCTCGAAAATGTCTAAACTCTCGCTCCAACTCTACGAACCTGTCAAAGGAAGGCCACGATATGTAGACACTTTTGAAGATGTGTTAAAAGCGAAGGAAGAATTTGAGGCAAATACGGAACACTATGGTGCGCCCAAGCTCAAATGCATCAGCAATAGCGGAGTACGTCATCCCACTTCCAAGACGCGTGAGGGCTACCGCAACCCTAACCTCCATGATGACGGCCAAACAGAAGTGTGTGTCCTACCTCTGAAGAAGGGGGCGCAACTCCTCAACGGTGAAGTTGAATAAGGCTGGACTCACTCGAACGGCGGCCTTCAAACATGACTGCTTCCGAGAAGTTAGCCACGTTGGTATGTGAGACCGATTGTGCGGTTGCATCCACATAGAACGTGGTGTTTTTCGTGTGTGCCTTCGTTGAAGGTTGTGTATGGCGGCCAGGAAGACGAGGGCATTGGATGTATGAAGTTTGAAGTATTCAATGAGAACAGTCCAAGCCGCATTCCACAACACCATGTTGACGTCCATGGTGGTGACGGCTGCAAGAACAAAGCGTCGCCCTAATTTTCACTCTCTTCTGTGAGAGAGCAGGCCAGAGCAGCTGCCAGTGAAGCGGCGGAACGGTGTGCTTGTGGAGTTGGGAAGCGTCCGTGTTAAGGCTCAGCGTTGGAAGCGGTCTGGTGCTGGTGAACACCTGGAGACCAGACTGGTGTAAAGAGCCTTGTGAGGGGATGACGAAAATACAATAAAACTGCATTTACTGAGCGTGGGCATAGTGGGTAGCCAGGGAGGCCCGTCCTGATCGATATTGACATCCAGCCGATCACGGACGACATTCCCACGCATCGTGATGGGAACCTGTGCTCAAATAATGGCGCGCCAAGTGGGGATATGTCCGCCAACGCGATTTGTTTCGGATAAACGTGTCTTTCTCGCGCACAAACGCGGGCGTGCGAACGATGGAATGTTCCGCTAACAGGACCCCACCACGCACCCCATCACGCCTTTTTAACTTCAACGGAAGGGGGCCCATCACGTGATGGATGGAAACGCAGCCTTTCTTTGACGTCGTCACGTAGTCGGTGCCAGCTGTAGGTGGTGTCTATTCCCACCCTTGAAGGGTGCTGTCGGGTTCCAGCCCGTAGAGCGGATGCCGCTGCCCTCCAAACGCAGAGGTTTGTCCACGTCAGCTTTCTCTGGACAGGGGAACCATGGCGCGCCGGGGCGGACCGACGGACTAGTGCTGCTGAAATAGAGACATGCTGTCCCTAATTCGCGCTTGCAACTAACACCGATTGCTGACAGCGGAGGGGGGGAGTGGGGTGTCATCTGTGGACCGTCCTGGACTAGTCGTGTTGAAAGAAATGGAGATAGAGAAAGCGAGTGGAAGAGATGCAGCCTGCTGCAGCCAGTGCTACAACAACTGCAGTGGGCTCAGATCAGGTCAAAAGATGTAGAGTGCGGTTGGGTCTGGACGGTTCCATGCCGCAGGCGGTGTTGACGGACGCCTCGGCTCAGCTTTCTTGAGAAGCTGCCCTTCTCCCGTCCTCCTCCTGCTGCTGCTCCTCCACCTCCTCCTCCCCCCACCCCCCCCTCCTCCTCCTCCTCCTCCTCCTCCTACCCCTCCTCGTCGTCCTGGTCCTCT